>NBIL01101256.1:0-11747 GCA_002752925.1 Viola pubescens var. scabriuscula | reverse complement strand
TCTAACTTGCAATTTCGATCCCTGACTGCTTGACGATGTGGTGAATTGCAGCTCGATCAGACCGAGCAGAGGTGTGTAGTGAGTGTGTGTCAGCCAGGGAGCAACCTTCTTGCATCAGGATACTGCATGTACTCAAGTTCTGTGATCTTTGTGCTTACCATTGGAGATGGAGTGTATGGGTTTACATTGGATCCAATGTATGGGGAATTCGTTCTAACTCATGAAAGGATTCAGATACCGACATCAGGAAAGATTTACTCGTTCAACGAAGGAAACTATCAGATGTGGGATGATAACTTGAAGAAGTACATTGATGACCTGAAAGATCCTGGCCCGAGTGGGAAGCCTTATTCTGCCAGATACATCGGTAGCTTGGTAGGTGACTTCCACCGGACGCTGCTCTACGGTGGCATTTACGGGTACCCTAGAGACCAGAAGAGCAAAAATGGGAAGCTGAGGCTTTTGTACGAATGTGCACCGATGAGTTTTATAGTGGAACAAGCTGGTGGGAAAGGATCAGATGGGCATCAAAGAGTACTAGACATTATACCAGTTGAGGTCAGGATTGCTATATATGTATATGATCCTTTTGGTTCTTGAATTTTCTTTTTTAATTCTTGAATTTGTTGGTTTAACGACTAAGAATTTCCCTCTTTTTTCCGTCAACAGATACACCAGCGTGTTCCACTCTATATTGGAAGCAAGGACGAAGTGGAGAAAGTAGAGAAGTACTTGGCTTGATTGATTAAACTGTGCCGAGTATAAGAACATAATTTTGTTTGTGAAATATATTGTTTCCATGGAAATTGCTCAAGAAAAGAATTTTTCATTTGTGTTTAATAGCCATGAACTCCATTTTTTTTGTGACGCTATTCGAGCATAATTAATTGACACTTGATTGACTGACTCTCTAAGAGATAAAGTCTCTCATACATACACGATATCGAGTAAACGACCTCTTATTTGCAAATTGAGAGCGTCGAACGGCTCCTTCCAACTACCTATGAATTCCTATGGCCCCCTCCTATAGGAATCCTTTCAAAAACTAGGAGGAAAACAGCCTACTTTCTGCAAGTTGCAACTAGTATACAGTACATAATGGCATCAGGTTGTTCAAACTTGAAACCTGCAACCTGAGACATTCAAAGACATCTCATTCGCTTCTAGATGATCGACTTGTCGTTTATTAGGATATTCATATTCAAGCGAATGGTGGACCCGTTGCAGCCCACACCCTATAAAAATCTGAAATCTGCTCAGGAGGCAAATCGCAGTCCACACAAAATCAGGATTTTCTTTAAGATAAAGGGTTGGCGGTTGACAATTCAAAACTAACAAAGAAAACCAAGAAATGTTTAAGGCAATTCCAACATGTTCTTCACAAATCACAATTTCTCGCCTCTTCCCTGACAATCTCTCCTCCCAATTCCGACAAACATTCGGAAAAAACCATAATCCTGGACTTCAATGTAAAGCAATTCCATCGGCAGCTGCAGCTGCAGCAACAGCAACAGCAACAACTGGGTCGTCAGCTAAAGAAGAGATCAAGAAGAGGAAGAAGAGCCAGTACGAGATCGAGAATCTCACAAATTGGCTGTTGAAGCAAGAACAAGAAGGCAATCTTGACGCTGAGCTGGCAGTTGTCCTCTCCAGCATTTCTTGGGCGTGCAAGCAAATCGCTTCTCTTCTTCAAAGATCAAGCATTACCAATCTCACCGGGACTCAAGGAACCGTCAACATTCAAGGCGAAGATCAGAAAAAGCTCGACGTTATCTCGAATGAGGTTGGTTTGGTTGGTTGATTGGTTTCAGTTTCTTATTCCAGTAAAGGGTGCTGATCATTTTACTTCATGTTGTCTAGTTGTTTTGTAATTGCTTAAGGTCGAGTGGCCGAACGGGGATTATAGCATCGGAGGAAGAAGACATACCTGTCGCAGTTGAGGAAACCTATTCCGGTAACTACATTGTTGTGTTTGATCCTCTTGATGGGTCTGCCAACATTGACATTTCGTTGACAACTGGATCCATCTTTGGAATATATGGTCCTGACAAGCAATGCCTCTTTGACATTGATGATGGTTCTACGGTAATTCTCCGTCATTCTTTGTTGTTCTTCGTATCTGTATTGAAGTCACCTGCTGCAAATGTTTACTGTTGTATGAAATTGCAGCTTGATGAAGCGAGACAGGAATGCATCGTTAATGTTTGCCAGCCGGGGAGCAACTTATTGGCTGCTGGGTATTGCTTGTATTCGAGCGCGGTAGTCTTCACAATCTCGATTGGGAAAGGGGTGTATTCATTCACCTTGGATCCAACATACGGGGAGTTTGTGCTAACGAATGAGGATATGAAGATACCGAAATCGGGGAGAATCTATTCGTTTAATGAAGGGAATTATGATCTATGGGATGATAAACTGAAGAACTACCTTACCCACCTTAGGCAACCAGGAGGACCGAACAACAAGCCTTACTCTGCCCGTTACGTTGGTTGCCTTGTCGGTGAAATCCATAGGATGCTTCTCTATGGTGGCATCTATGGAAACCCCAAGAATACGAATAGCAAAAATGGGAACCTAAGGCTACTCTACGAGTGTGCACCGATGAGCTATCTTGTGGAACAAGCTGGTGGGAAAGCAACAGATGGTCACCAGAGAATACTTGATGTCAAACCAGTTGAGGTAAAGCATTTAATTTCAAAACTCTTTCACTTCCATCTCATTGTCGATAGATAAGAGAACTTTACGCAACCACAATCATAACAATCACGAATCATTTCATGACAAAAAAATAAAGATTCAAACCACATCCAATCTTGGAAGCGTAAAATCTTAAAAGCACAAGCAAAAATGAACTTTAACTCTAACTACCTACAGACGTTTTCTAATTGCATGTTATCTTGGCAGGTACATCAAAGGACACCAATTTTCATCGGAAGCCCAGATGAAGTAGACAAACTTCAACTGTACCTGGCTTCAGCTTAGATATCTTTGATTCGTCGTATTTGTCATGTCAATGCACTTATTAACATGCTTAACAATTTATGGCAAGGGAATAATTTTTTTTTCAAGAGTTTCAAGCTTGCTTCAAGAGGAAAGGAGCTAACTCCATAAGAAACATTAGATCAATAAACTTTGAGATGCAGAACTTCAATATGGAATGATATCGTGAACTTACAATCAAAGAAACTGCTTCAAGATAAAAACGAAAAGGGAAGCAATTGCTCTGCAAGCTAAACATATACTAATACAAGGGGTAATAAGTCAGTTAGAAACTTGCATGTTTTGCTGACAAGCAAAAGATTAGCTAATTTCTTGATAAATTCATACTGGGTTCTGCAGTCATTGCTTGTAGGGAAATCAGGATGGTCAAAAATCTTCTACAGTGAGTACTGTACTAGCATCAAGTCAGCTGATAGTCATCTGAGCTTTAAAATAGTCAGTTTCTTGCGATACTGTTCTCCTGGTCCGGAGAACTCCGATGGTTTTTTACTGCAAATCAAAACACTGTATAAATACTCTAAGCTAAAATTATGGAAAACATACCCTGCCAGAATGTATAGTGATGAATTTACCAGGGCTTAGAATTCTTATGCACTTTGTTATAGACTTCACTGCAGTAAGAGTATCTGTGCAGCCTGAAAAACATCAAAGTCTCGTCAAGACTCGCCATAACACAATTGGTCATTTATCAAATTTATTTAGGAGTTCCATTCATTACCTTGCATATGCATGTCTTTTTCTGATATCATTTGTGTCATTGTTGAGGAAAATTCTGAAATGAGATGATCACTTCCAGTGTTACCGTCCCTAGATTCATGTGATGATCTGTACATTATTTTATCATAAGTATGAGATGAAATAAAGAATTCATACTTATTAAAGGAAAGAGTGTGGCAAAGATATAACCAATAAAAAGCAATACCCTGAAGTGGTGTCTCCAGAAGAAGCAACCAGGGTTGGCTGACAAGGACAATCTATTCCTTCACAGCCAAGATCCAAATCAACTAACAACTCAGAGAAGTTAGCTCCAAATGCTTCTAAATTAGGCAAATCCATATCAAAAAAGTCATCATCCTTATCAGACTCAGAAGTTGAGATCTCGCCAACTGGTTTATCCAAGCTCATAGTTGCATCAGAATTATCAAAGTCAAGCCTTCCTTTTATGCAGTCCCTCTTGCTCAACCTCTTCACAGTTGTCTTGATCGGTGAAGTAGAAATGCAGTGATTTCTCTCCATTGTATAGTATGTCATGTGTTTGCATGGACTCACTATCACTCTCTCTGACGTAATCACCGTGCAGTTGGTTGGAGTTATCCCTTGAGGAGTGTTGTTGTTACTACCATGAGCATTGGAAGAAACACCAGTTGGAGATGCTGATTTATCATTTGGTGAGGGAACTTCCTGCTGAGGAGTGTTCGGTCCAGATGGACTAGTTTGAGTGGGTGGCAAACCCTGGTTGAACAAACTCTTAGCAACACTGGACCCTTGAAGTAGTGGATTACTGGATGGCAATCCAATTAAAGAAGACGTCTGAGCCTTTTCTTCAGTAGTAGCTGCATTATCAAATTTCTCATGTGCATCTGAAAAGGGAAAGAAAAAAGTGAGAAAACCAGTTCGAAGTCTCGAGAATTATAATTTTGTGAGGTGTAAACTAGGTAAATGGCCAATGTTCTTTCTGACCTTTGCTTGTCAGTTTCCTGTATGGTAATTTGCTGCAGGACCTTTTAAGAGCTGGAGGTGCTCCACCCACAGTTGAATCAATTTTCTTTCTTTTTGATGAGCGATTTGTAGTTGATACTTTCCCATGCTCCACAATTGAATTGGAGGGAATGGTGGTTGGCACAACTGTTGGTGATTTGTACGTAGCCGTAGGACATCCTAAAAAGAGAACACCAGTAAGGTACATCATGAACGATTCAAAATTACAAGTGTCAGGTTGTTGCCCTGTGCATATGAGTCTGCAGTGTGTGTGTCACTCCATTCACACAGCATTATAAGAAGACTTCCGAACAAAATTCATAAGAAAACATGAACTATTAACATCAAAGTCTCTATCTTTCCTTGTTTCGATACTAAACACCATCATTAGTTACAACGGTGGATGAAAATCAAGACTAAGAAGCATACTTCAGAATCAATCACAACAACAAAAATCTAGAAAGATGTTAAGTTTTCCTAAATGGCCGATTTACTTGCGTCATAACCATAAACCTTATACACCCTTGTGGTGATAAGGCTTCCACACGTTTATCTGTGCAAAACCAGAATGAAATTGAGCTGATCAATCATGAATTTGGAACTGTTCGCAGTCAATCAACCCTAACTTTCCACCATACAACCACTAAGTCCAAATTTAATAAAATCAGAAAAAAATTACAAATTCACGACATGGGTTCAATCGATCTACACTATTCAGCTTTAAAAATCAAGAAAAAATGCTTAAGATTTTCACCTGGAAGAGATCCGGCGTATGTGGGTTGAGGAATGGTGGCGCTAGAGTTGTAAACATTCATGACTTCTTGCATACCCTGCAAAAGATTCTGCACTCTAAACTTCTCTTGCTCTAATCGGAACCTCTCTTGATCCAATACCACTTTCTGCTCCTTCAAACTTATATACTCGTCCAATATCGCCCCCAAACTCAACAAACTCTTCGGCGCCTACCCAGAAAAAAAAAACAAATAATCACCAAACACAAAATTAGCAAACAAAACTGATGTGATGTTTCGAGTTTAAGGCGTTGAGAGATTGGGGAACGTACCTCGCGGACCGGGGATTTGGAGATGAGAGACGAGGCTTCGTTTCGGAAGACGGATCGGGTTTCGGAGAAGTTGTTGTCGCAGAGATATCGGTCGACGATGAATGCGATTTGAACCGGAGTCACGTTTCCTTTGCCGATCGGAGTCGGTTTCTTAGATTTAGTTTGCTTGCCCATTTTCTTGAGAGGGAGAGAGAAGAATGAGACTGGAAATTTGGAGCGAAGAGGATTTGTTTTTGGGATGGAGAACGAGGAAATGAAATGAAATGAAAATGGAGGGAAGGGAACTTATGAGAAGGGCTGTTAGTGGCGGGAGGTTTTGAAAGTTTTTGGAGGAAAAGGAGAAAAATGGGAGCGGAGGTTAATTTTGGGGTTTTCTTTTTTTTGTGTTTCGCGGGAACGGAGATCTTCGCGCGGAGTAACAATTCAAGGGCCCATATCAATTCCTTGTACGATAAAATCTCTATAAAAAAAGGCCCACACATTTTGGGCCATTCACATCACGCAGGCCCATAAATGACTCCATAGGACCATACCCAATCAAACATCCCAAAACAACGTTCACTTTCACTTATCATCATCATCACCAACACCAAACCATCATCGTCGAAAAGATGGAGGGACTTCTCCTATGGAGTCCTTGCCAACATAGGCACACTCTCTTTCCATTCCCATCCTCCATTCCCTTCACTTCCTCTCCAATTCTCTCCACTAAACACGCTCTTACGCCGATTAAAGCAACTCTTGATTCCACCAGCACCGAGCTAACAGCCAAAGAAAGAAGGCAGTTACGGAACGAGAAGAGAGAAAGCAAATCTGGGTCTAACTGGAGAGAAGAGTTGGAAGAAAAGTTCATCAAGAAGACCAAGAAGAAACAAACCTCATGGATGGATGAACTCAACCTTGATACCCTTGCTGTCAATGGTCCACAATGGTGGATCGTTCGTGTCGGTCGTGCTAGAGGTCAAGAAACCGCCGGCCTCATTGGTCGCTTGCTCGCTAGAAACTTCCCTGACTTGGAATTTAAGGTCGTTTCTATATATTTGGTTGCTCAATTTTAGCTAGTTCTGTTGATTGAAATGGTATTCCGCATTGCTAAGAAAGGAAAATTCGTTCGAATGGGAACTGATTCAATACAGTCTCTAGGTAAGCATATATGGTTGCTAGTGGTATAATGCATGATTTGTTACAACGTTGGTGCTGTTTTGAATTACAATAGCAGTTGAGTTTCTAGGCTGGATTACAGTAACTCAAAACTAGTTGGTAAACGAATCTTGTTGAGCTGCGGATATCTTTCGTTTTTATGTAAAGTGGAGTTGTTTGCATATTAGTATTGACCTGCTCAATTTGATTCGTAACTGAAACTTCCAATTAACTCAACTTTACTTATTGGTTCCCCTAGTTAATTTGTGCTTTTCAAGTTTAGTAAATAAGTTTCAAGAAATAATGTGATGAGATGTTGTCATTGCACTCGATAATACCTTTGTTTGCCTAATTTGAGTATGGTATAAGTCTGTTGGATATAATCGCTGAACTAGTGTTTTGTTTTTTCAACTTTTGCACTGTGCTACATTTTTTGCGTGACAAGGGAAAGTAAAACAGTTAGTTGGTTGATTGTTTAAGTAAGCTGTTGTTGCGAAGTTTGAGGTGTTGGTGCATGTTCTGTTGACACGTTAGAAATGATCAGGGAGTTCTAATGGAGTTCTTTGTGTGTTCTCCAGGTCTATGCTCCCGCCGTCAAAGAGAGGAGAAAACTTAAAAATGGTACTTATTCAGTTAAACAAAAGCCTATATTTCCAGGGTGTGTTTTCCTCTGGTGTGTATTGAACAAAGATATACATGACTTCATAAGAGAGTGTGACGGAGTGGGTGGCTTTGTCGGTTCCAAGGTTGGAAATACGTGAGTACTTCTTTTGCTCTTGTTTGTTAGATTGCTTGTTTCTATTATACGAAAATCTATCTGTAGTAAAATCTTTTGCTTGTATAAAGCTCTTTCTGATAAAGTTTGCATGCAAAAGCGATTGTGTATTTGGCATTTTATTCTGACACCATTTTCCAATGCGATTGTATTTGGCACCGCAATTTCTTTTTACTCTTATTCACTGTGATTTTTTATATGCTTGCACAGTAAAAGACAAATCAATAAGCCTAGACCAGTTTCTGATGATGATATCCAAGGAATCTTCCAACAAGCAAAAGAGGAACAAGAAAGATCTGACCAAGCTTTTGCGGAAGAGCACCCAGGACAAGGAGCAATGGACATTATCAAATTAGGTTCGAATGGGGTCTCCAAACTTGTTCCAGATTCCAACCCGAAAAAAGGATCAAGAAAGAAGAATACCAAGCTCCCCACCCCAGGTTCAACTGTTCGGGTTGTATCTGGGACTTTTGCAGAATTTGAAGGCAGCCTTAAGAAACTAAATCGCAAGGCCAAAAAGGTATACTTTTGTCAAAATGAATAAGTTTTTGTTTTGCCTAATCATGAAGGAGACCTCATTAGGTTCCACTATAATATCTCAACTAGCACTTGAGAGAAAGGCCTAAGTAGTGAAAAGGTTCCTTCTTACATATGAAAATATGTTTATCCTTTTATGCATTGTTTCTGCAAGAAACTTAACATAGTTATTGATAAATTTCTTTGCAGGCAACTGTCGGATTTACACTCTTTGGTAAGGAGAGCTTAGTAGACTTAGATCTCCATGAAATTGTGGCAGAGACATAATGATGTACATACATACTTTCTTTTAATGGTCATTATTATTGAATGGTAAGCTTATCAATTCTGCGAGATTTTTTTCATTATTTTTCGCAGAGGGTAGTTTTTGCAGGGAAGAAAGTGTAATGTGTTGGAACTCATAGTATATCGGGAGCATTCATGTTCCCACTTGATAACCATGGCCCCGATTAATTATTACTTGATTGCTTCCTTCCTTGATTTGCCTAAGCTGGATCTTGTCAATGGTAAGGCGGGACAGTGGTGGTACCATTTTATCAAATAGGGAAGAACTATTGAAAAGTCAGGAACATCACTGTATCAATAGAGGTACTTTTGTGCTTTGGCCAAACCAATGGCTTCTACATTACACTATTCACATATATCTGGAGCTCCCAAAAATGAAGAGGTGCCTTGCCTCAAAATGGCTTGTACAAAATCTGTTATTTCTTTAAACTTTAATTCAATGTTCTACCCCAGTCACCAATAGAGAAAATGAGACTTGCAAGCATACTGAGTGTTTTTTCTTCATTTGATTTTTTGTTCCCTGGAGATCAACCGTTTGTGACAGGGTAAGACTTAAGTTGCCCTGGTGTTAAAAAATGTGATGCTTACAATTTTGTTCATATACAGTTAGTTGTTGAATGAGTGATTCGAGATAAGTCATCAGTTTCATGGTATTGCTTATCGGTGATTTCATATTTGTCAGAATTTAGAATTATTTTGGTTTTTTTATCATTTTTCTGAGGAGACGAAGCCTAGTAGTTGAACTGTCATGTAAATAGAGCACTTCCATTATAGGGTATCAAGACTTGATATGGAGAAACTAAAGAACCAGTTTGAATCATTGCAACACTTGTTTCGCTGCTCTGATTCTAAAATGGATTCGGTTGAGGTTGCAGCAGTTTAGTTCTTGACTGAACTGATCGAGAGACAGTTAACAATTGTTCTGATACATATGGGATAAAGTTAAACAATTTGAAATTCAGTTCCAAACAACAACAAAATGATTCAGGTCCCAGTGAGTTAGGATCTGTGGTCACATTTGGCATACAATTTGGTTGCTTCGTTACCATCTCCTCTCAATTATTGCTGTAAATGTATCTTAATTATGCATGAGATGTTAAGTCATTCAGAAGTTCTTTATGTCATTTGGACATACATGCAGCGGTATGCACATGATGCCAAGTTGGTAAGTGGTAACTGTCCATGGTGGACAAGGACAAAACTCATAACCAGAGGTACCTTATCTGATTACTCATTTTGCATGCTGTTCATAGGTATGCACTTAGGGACATGCTGCCTCTGATTTGCCTGAATGTTGACCAACAGCTGAATATTAAATTTGTTTGCTCTTTGTTTTACAGTTGGTATACAAAAATTTCTATCCAAGAAATTGGCTTTACTTGTGGTTGTGGAAAGATTTTCACGTGGTTGAAACCCTAGTGAGAATTACTTTTTACCTTTTATAATCTACATACCTAGGCTGTTTTGTTATTTTTCGTTTCTCCGAGAGTGTCCTCTCTGCCCTTCCAGTAGAAGACTAATCTCGTTCGAGCATGGTCGAGTCCCAAACGGGTGCCTCTCCCCGCTTGGTTTTCTCCGTTCTCCATACTCGAACTTGAGATACGAGTTACGAGTGACTGGGTGGTATGCAATATGCATCATCTCCTAAAGCTGTAAAATGCCTCCCCTATAAGTGGAGATGGTCCAATCTCCAAGTTCAACTTTTTTCGGTTCTGTTTTCTTTTTCATGAACATGGTACTACTCTACATTCTTGTCTGGCTTTACTTATTTTTATCTTTGGTGGTCCTTCAATTCCATGTCCTGTCCGTGAAAGCCATTAAAAGGGTGTAGGAAACTATAAATGCGAAAACGAACTGCCATAAAAGTTGTCCTTAAATTATTTAACCTCTCTGCCCTATAGCTTACAATGTCATCGCAATGGCTACATGTTCTTTTTTATATTCTAGTTTGATTCGTGTGTAACTACCCTCTTTCCCCGAATGACTTCTTGGTTGGGAAAGATCAGTGCCAATCAATGCCTTACAAGAGTCAGAACTTGGCTTCCATATACGAAGTAGTATAATTTTACAAATTACTCATGGCATGATTTTTTACCATTTATATATTTTTCCACCTAAAATTGCATCATTTATATATTTTTCCACCTAAAATTACTCATGGCATCATTTATATATTTTTACTCACCGGTTGTCTCACCTAAAATTGCAGATTAAAAGACCATCTTGTAGCAAGTCGAGGGGACTTTAATGAAATTTCTTTTAAATATAATAATTTGGCAAAGCTTGGTGGTATTGGTAAAGGGATTCCACTGCATTAAAAATTCCTGATAATAATAATAAAATTGGCAAAGCCACATGGGAGAGCTTGTAGGTGCGACCCTTTTGCAAAAATAGAAAAATAAAGAAAGAATTAAAGCGACATATTCAGTAGTATTTAAAAAGAGTCAACAAAATAAATGATAAATTTCCGTTCTTAAAGCAAGAAAAAGCTTGTAGCTAAATTCGTAGGTCACGACGGCTTTCTCGTTCTGTATGCTCAACATTATGGTAGCTAAGAACAAATTAGGTGAAACCATAAGGATTTTACATGTGTGTGGGTTAACGATATTTTTTAGTGAATAGTAATGGAATTAAAAGATTTGAACCTTTTATTTATTGGCAAAAGACTCGAGTTCGATGTCTAACCATCGAGCTATGTTTTAATTTTTTTTTGTATGAAATAATACATTACGGGTGCATTTGATACAATGATAATTCTTTTTTGGTTGAAATGTTGGAAATGGGGTGTGAAAGTGCAAATAATAGAAAGTATTGGTATCATAACACAATTTTGAGTATTTAGTATTTTTTGTTTGGCAAAAAAGTAGTACAGTATTTATTAGTGTTTAGACTCTAGAGGCAGAAAGAGACTTGAGTATTAGTAACCGTTACCTTATCCTGGCGAGAAGCACGCGCACATTAGTTTTTCTCTGAGAAGAGTGTGCTAAAGTGGGCAAAGCGTACAGCGCACAACTCCTTTTATCTTATGTATGTCGGAGGTGACTCTTATCAAATTATCAATACACCTAGCGCAAGTTAGACAGTGTCCTCCTACTTTTATTTGCCACTACACCAACTTTTGAGACCTTAAACAATTAAAAGGAACAAAAGCAAAGGCCTTTTGTTTCCAAACCCAAAAAAAAAGAAAACTCTCTTGTTTCTTCCTTTGTCAAAAAATGATGTATATTCTAAATTCTAACCCCGCATATA
>NBIL01101255.1:0-11817 GCA_002752925.1 Viola pubescens var. scabriuscula | reverse complement strand
TCTAACTTGCAATTTCGATCCCTGACTGCTTGACGATGTGGTGAATTGCAGCTCGATCAGACCGAGCAGAGGTGTGTAGTGAGTGTGTGTCAGCCAGGGAGCAACCTTCTTGCATCAGGATACTGCATGTACTCAAGTTCTGTGATCTTTGTGCTTACCATTGGAGATGGAGTGTATGGGTTTACATTGGATCCAATGTATGGGGAATTCGTTCTAACTCATGAAAGGATTCAGATACCGACATCAGGAAAGATTTACTCGTTCAACGAAGGAAACTATCAGATGTGGGATGATAACTTGAAGAAGTACATTGATGACCTGAAAGATCCTGGCCCGAGTGGGAAGCCTTATTCTGCCAGATACATCGGTAGCTTGGTAGGTGACTTCCACCGGACGCTGCTCTACGGTGGCATTTACGGGTACCCTAGAGACCAGAAGAGCAAAAATGGGAAGCTGAGGCTTTTGTACGAATGTGCACCGATGAGTTTTATAGTGGAACAAGCTGGTGGGAAAGGATCAGATGGGCATCAAAGAGTACTAGACATTATACCAGTTGAGGTCAGGATTGCTATATATGTATATGATCCTTTTGGTTCTTGAATTTTCTTTTTTAATTCTTGAATTTGTTGGTTTAACGACTAAGAATTTCCCTCTTTTTTCCGTCAACAGATACACCAGCGTGTTCCACTCTATATTGGAAGCAAGGACGAAGTGGAGAAAGTAGAGAAGTACTTGGCTTGATTGATTAAACTGTGCCGAGTATAAGAACATAATTTTGTTTGTGAAATATATTGTTTCCATGGAAATTGCTCAAGAAAAGAATTTTTCATTTGTGTTTAATAGCCATGAACTCCATTTTTTTTGTGACGCTATTCGAGCATAATTAATTGACACTTGATTGACTGACTCTCTAAGAGATAAAGTCTCTCATACATACACGATATCGAGTAAACGACCTCTTATTTGCAAATTGAGAGCGTCGAACGGCTCCTTCCAACTACCTATGAATTCCTATGGCCCCCTCCTATAGGAATCCTTTCAAAAACTAGGAGGAAAACAGCCTACTTTCTGCAAGTTGCAACTAGTATACAGTACATAATGGCATCAGGTTGTTCAAACTTGAAACCTGCAACCTGAGACATTCAAAGACATCTCATTCGCTTCTAGATGATCGACTTGTCGTTTATTAGGATATTCATATTCAAGCGAATGGTGGACCCGTTGCAGCCCACACCCTATAAAAATCTGAAATCTGCTCAGGAGGCAAATCGCAGTCCACACAAAATCAGGATTTTCTTTAAGATAAAGGGTTGGCGGTTGACAATTCAAAACTAACAAAGAAAACCAAGAAATGTTTAAGGCAATTCCAACATGTTCTTCACAAATCACAATTTCTCGCCTCTTCCCTGACAATCTCTCCTCCCAATTCCGACAAACATTCGGAAAAAACCATAATCCTGGACTTCAATGTAAAGCAATTCCATCGGCAGCTGCAGCTGCAGCAACAGCAACAGCAACAACTGGGTCGTCAGCTAAAGAAGAGATCAAGAAGAGGAAGAAGAGCCAGTACGAGATCGAGAATCTCACAAATTGGCTGTTGAAGCAAGAACAAGAAGGCAATCTTGACGCTGAGCTGGCAGTTGTCCTCTCCAGCATTTCTTGGGCGTGCAAGCAAATCGCTTCTCTTCTTCAAAGATCAAGCATTACCAATCTCACCGGGACTCAAGGAACCGTCAACATTCAAGGCGAAGATCAGAAAAAGCTCGACGTTATCTCGAATGAGGTTGGTTTGGTTGGTTGATTGGTTTCAGTTTCTTATTCCAGTAAAGGGTGCTGATCATTTTACTTCATGTTGTCTAGTTGTTTTGTAATTGCTTAAGGTCGAGTGGCCGAACGGGGATTATAGCATCGGAGGAAGAAGACATACCTGTCGCAGTTGAGGAAACCTATTCCGGTAACTACATTGTTGTGTTTGATCCTCTTGATGGGTCTGCCAACATTGACATTTCGTTGACAACTGGATCCATCTTTGGAATATATGGTCCTGACAAGCAATGCCTCTTTGACATTGATGATGGTTCTACGGTAATTCTCCGTCATTCTTTGTTGTTCTTCGTATCTGTATTGAAGTCACCTGCTGCAAATGTTTACTGTTGTATGAAATTGCAGCTTGATGAAGCGAGACAGGAATGCATCGTTAATGTTTGCCAGCCGGGGAGCAACTTATTGGCTGCTGGGTATTGCTTGTATTCGAGCGCGGTAGTCTTCACAATCTCGATTGGGAAAGGGGTGTATTCATTCACCTTGGATCCAACATACGGGGAGTTTGTGCTAACGAATGAGGATATGAAGATACCGAAATCGGGGAGAATCTATTCGTTTAATGAAGGGAATTATGATCTATGGGATGATAAACTGAAGAACTACCTTACCCACCTTAGGCAACCAGGAGGACCGAACAACAAGCCTTACTCTGCCCGTTACGTTGGTTGCCTTGTCGGTGAAATCCATAGGATGCTTCTCTATGGTGGCATCTATGGAAACCCCAAGAATACGAATAGCAAAAATGGGAACCTAAGGCTACTCTACGAGTGTGCACCGATGAGCTATCTTGTGGAACAAGCTGGTGGGAAAGCAACAGATGGTCACCAGAGAATACTTGATGTCAAACCAGTTGAGGTAAAGCATTTAATTTCAAAACTCTTTCACTTCCATCTCATTGTCGATAGATAAGAGAACTTTACGCAACCACAATCATAACAATCACGAATCATTTCATGACAAAAAAATAAAGATTCAAACCACATCCAATCTTGGAAGCGTAAAATCTTAAAAGCACAAGCAAAAATGAACTTTAACTCTAACTACCTACAGACGTTTTCTAATTGCATGTTATCTTGGCAGGTACATCAAAGGACACCAATTTTCATCGGAAGCCCAGATGAAGTAGACAAACTTCAACTGTACCTGGCTTCAGCTTAGATATCTTTGATTCGTCGTATTTGTCATGTCAATGCACTTATTAACATGCTTAACAATTTATGGCAAGGGAATAATTTTTTTTTCAAGAGTTTCAAGCTTGCTTCAAGAGGAAAGGAGCTAACTCCATAAGAAACATTAGATCAATAAACTTTGAGATGCAGAACTTCAATATGGAATGATATCGTGAACTTACAATCAAAGAAACTGCTTCAAGATAAAAACGAAAAGGGAAGCAATTGCTCTGCAAGCTAAACATATACTAATACAAGGGGTAATAAGTCAGTTAGAAACTTGCATGTTTTGCTGACAAGCAAAAGATTAGCTAATTTCTTGATAAATTCATACTGGGTTCTGCAGTCATTGCTTGTAGGGAAATCAGGATGGTCAAAAATCTTCTACAGTGAGTACTGTACTAGCATCAAGTCAGCTGATAGTCATCTGAGCTTTAAAATAGTCAGTTTCTTGCGATACTGTTCTCCTGGTCCGGAGAACTCCGATGGTTTTTTACTGCAAATCAAAACACTGTATAAATACTCTAAGCTAAAATTATGGAAAACATACCCTGCCAGAATGTATAGTGATGAATTTACCAGGGCTTAGAATTCTTATGCACTTTGTTATAGACTTCACTGCAGTAAGAGTATCTGTGCAGCCTGAAAAACATCAAAGTCTCGTCAAGACTCGCCATAACACAATTGGTCATTTATCAAATTTATTTAGGAGTTCCATTCATTACCTTGCATATGCATGTCTTTTTCTGATATCATTTGTGTCATTGTTGAGGAAAATTCTGAAATGAGATGATCACTTCCAGTGTTACCGTCCCTAGATTCATGTGATGATCTGTACATTATTTTATCATAAGTATGAGATGAAATAAAGAATTCATACTTATTAAAGGAAAGAGTGTGGCAAAGATATAACCAATAAAAAGCAATACCCTGAAGTGGTGTCTCCAGAAGAAGCAACCAGGGTTGGCTGACAAGGACAATCTATTCCTTCACAGCCAAGATCCAAATCAACTAACAACTCAGAGAAGTTAGCTCCAAATGCTTCTAAATTAGGCAAATCCATATCAAAAAAGTCATCATCCTTATCAGACTCAGAAGTTGAGATCTCGCCAACTGGTTTATCCAAGCTCATAGTTGCATCAGAATTATCAAAGTCAAGCCTTCCTTTTATGCAGTCCCTCTTGCTCAACCTCTTCACAGTTGTCTTGATCGGTGAAGTAGAAATGCAGTGATTTCTCTCCATTGTATAGTATGTCATGTGTTTGCATGGACTCACTATCACTCTCTCTGACGTAATCACCGTGCAGTTGGTTGGAGTTATCCCTTGAGGAGTGTTGTTGTTACTACCATGAGCATTGGAAGAAACACCAGTTGGAGATGCTGATTTATCATTTGGTGAGGGAACTTCCTGCTGAGGAGTGTTCGGTCCAGATGGACTAGTTTGAGTGGGTGGCAAACCCTGGTTGAACAAACTCTTAGCAACACTGGACCCTTGAAGTAGTGGATTACTGGATGGCAATCCAATTAAAGAAGACGTCTGAGCCTTTTCTTCAGTAGTAGCTGCATTATCAAATTTCTCATGTGCATCTGAAAAGGGAAAGAAAAAAGTGAGAAAACCAGTTCGAAGTCTCGAGAATTATAATTTTGTGAGGTGTAAACTAGGTAAATGGCCAATGTTCTTTCTGACCTTTGCTTGTCAGTTTCCTGTATGGTAATTTGCTGCAGGACCTTTTAAGAGCTGGAGGTGCTCCACCCACAGTTGAATCAATTTTCTTTCTTTTTGATGAGCGATTTGTAGTTGATACTTTCCCATGCTCCACAATTGAATTGGAGGGAATGGTGGTTGGCACAACTGTTGGTGATTTGTACGTAGCCGTAGGACATCCTAAAAAGAGAACACCAGTAAGGTACATCATGAACGATTCAAAATTACAAGTGTCAGGTTGTTGCCCTGTGCATATGAGTCTGCAGTGTGTGTGTCACTCCATTCACACAGCATTATAAGAAGACTTCCGAACAAAATTCATAAGAAAACATGAACTATTAACATCAAAGTCTCTATCTTTCCTTGTTTCGATACTAAACACCATCATTAGTTACAACGGTGGATGAAAATCAAGACTAAGAAGCATACTTCAGAATCAATCACAACAACAAAAATCTAGAAAGATGTTAAGTTTTCCTAAATGGCCGATTTACTTGCGTCATAACCATAAACCTTATACACCCTTGTGGTGATAAGGCTTCCACACGTTTATCTGTGCAAAACCAGAATGAAATTGAGCTGATCAATCATGAATTTGGAACTGTTCGCAGTCAATCAACCCTAACTTTCCACCATACAACCACTAAGTCCAAATTTAATAAAATCAGAAAAAAATTACAAATTCACGACATGGGTTCAATCGATCTACACTATTCAGCTTTAAAAATCAAGAAAAAATGCTTAAGATTTTCACCTGGAAGAGATCCGGCGTATGTGGGTTGAGGAATGGTGGCGCTAGAGTTGTAAACATTCATGACTTCTTGCATACCCTGCAAAAGATTCTGCACTCTAAACTTCTCTTGCTCTAATCGGAACCTCTCTTGATCCAATACCACTTTCTGCTCCTTCAAACTTATATACTCGTCCAATATCGCCCCCAAACTCAACAAACTCTTCGGCGCCTACCCAGAAAAAAAAAACAAATAATCACCAAACACAAAATTAGCAAACAAAACTGATGTGATGTTTCGAGTTTAAGGCGTTGAGAGATTGGGGAACGTACCTCGCGGACCGGGGATTTGGAGATGAGAGACGAGGCTTCGTTTCGGAAGACGGATCGGGTTTCGGAGAAGTTGTTGTCGCAGAGATATCGGTCGACGATGAATGCGATTTGAACCGGAGTCACGTTTCCTTTGCCGATCGGAGTCGGTTTCTTAGATTTAGTTTGCTTGCCCATTTTCTTGAGAGGGAGAGAGAAGAATGAGACTGGAAATTTGGAGCGAAGAGGATTTGTTTTTGGGATGGAGAACGAGGAAATGAAATGAAATGAAAATGGAGGGAAGGGAACTTATGAGAAGGGCTGTTAGTGGCGGGAGGTTTTGAAAGTTTTTGGAGGAAAAGGAGAAAAATGGGAGCGGAGGTTAATTTTGGGGTTTTCTTTTTTTTGTGTTTCGCGGGAACGGAGATCTTCGCGCGGAGTAACAATTCAAGGGCCCATATCAATTCCTTGTACGATAAAATCTCTATAAAAAAAGGCCCACACATTTTGGGCCATTCACATCACGCAGGCCCATAAATGACTCCATAGGACCATACCCAATCAAACATCCCAAAACAACGTTCACTTTCACTTATCATCATCATCACCAACACCAAACCATCATCGTCGAAAAGATGGAGGGACTTCTCCTATGGAGTCCTTGCCAACATAGGCACACTCTCTTTCCATTCCCATCCTCCATTCCCTTCACTTCCTCTCCAATTCTCTCCACTAAACACGCTCTTACGCCGATTAAAGCAACTCTTGATTCCACCAGCACCGAGCTAACAGCCAAAGAAAGAAGGCAGTTACGGAACGAGAAGAGAGAAAGCAAATCTGGGTCTAACTGGAGAGAAGAGTTGGAAGAAAAGTTCATCAAGAAGACCAAGAAGAAACAAACCTCATGGATGGATGAACTCAACCTTGATACCCTTGCTGTCAATGGTCCACAATGGTGGATCGTTCGTGTCGGTCGTGCTAGAGGTCAAGAAACCGCCGGCCTCATTGGTCGCTTGCTCGCTAGAAACTTCCCTGACTTGGAATTTAAGGTCGTTTCTATATATTTGGTTGCTCAATTTTAGCTAGTTCTGTTGATTGAAATGGTATTCCGCATTGCTAAGAAAGGAAAATTCGTTCGAATGGGAACTGATTCAATACAGTCTCTAGGTAAGCATATATGGTTGCTAGTGGTATAATGCATGATTTGTTACAACGTTGGTGCTGTTTTGAATTACAATAGCAGTTGAGTTTCTAGGCTGGATTACAGTAACTCAAAACTAGTTGGTAAACGAATCTTGTTGAGCTGCGGATATCTTTCGTTTTTATGTAAAGTGGAGTTGTTTGCATATTAGTATTGACCTGCTCAATTTGATTCGTAACTGAAACTTCCAATTAACTCAACTTTACTTATTGGTTCCCCTAGTTAATTTGTGCTTTTCAAGTTTAGTAAATAAGTTTCAAGAAATAATGTGATGAGATGTTGTCATTGCACTCGATAATACCTTTGTTTGCCTAATTTGAGTATGGTATAAGTCTGTTGGATATAATCGCTGAACTAGTGTTTTGTTTTTTCAACTTTTGCACTGTGCTACATTTTTTGCGTGACAAGGGAAAGTAAAACAGTTAGTTGGTTGATTGTTTAAGTAAGCTGTTGTTGCGAAGTTTGAGGTGTTGGTGCATGTTCTGTTGACACGTTAGAAATGATCAGGGAGTTCTAATGGAGTTCTTTGTGTGTTCTCCAGGTCTATGCTCCCGCCGTCAAAGAGAGGAGAAAACTTAAAAATGGTACTTATTCAGTTAAACAAAAGCCTATATTTCCAGGGTGTGTTTTCCTCTGGTGTGTATTGAACAAAGATATACATGACTTCATAAGAGAGTGTGACGGAGTGGGTGGCTTTGTCGGTTCCAAGGTTGGAAATACGTGAGTACTTCTTTTGCTCTTGTTTGTTAGATTGCTTGTTTCTATTATACGAAAATCTATCTGTAGTAAAATCTTTTGCTTGTATAAAGCTCTTTCTGATAAAGTTTGCATGCAAAAGCGATTGTGTATTTGGCATTTTATTCTGACACCATTTTCCAATGCGATTGTATTTGGCACCGCAATTTCTTTTTACTCTTATTCACTGTGATTTTTTATATGCTTGCACAGTAAAAGACAAATCAATAAGCCTAGACCAGTTTCTGATGATGATATCCAAGGAATCTTCCAACAAGCAAAAGAGGAACAAGAAAGATCTGACCAAGCTTTTGCGGAAGAGCACCCAGGACAAGGAGCAATGGACATTATCAAATTAGGTTCGAATGGGGTCTCCAAACTTGTTCCAGATTCCAACCCGAAAAAAGGATCAAGAAAGAAGAATACCAAGCTCCCCACCCCAGGTTCAACTGTTCGGGTTGTATCTGGGACTTTTGCAGAATTTGAAGGCAGCCTTAAGAAACTAAATCGCAAGGCCAAAAAGGTATACTTTTGTCAAAATGAATAAGTTTTTGTTTTGCCTAATCATGAAGGAGACCTCATTAGGTTCCACTATAATATCTCAACTAGCACTTGAGAGAAAGGCCTAAGTAGTGAAAAGGTTCCTTCTTACATATGAAAATATGTTTATCCTTTTATGCATTGTTTCTGCAAGAAACTTAACATAGTTATTGATAAATTTCTTTGCAGGCAACTGTCGGATTTACACTCTTTGGTAAGGAGAGCTTAGTAGACTTAGATCTCCATGAAATTGTGGCAGAGACATAATGATGTACATACATACTTTCTTTTAATGGTCATTATTATTGAATGGTAAGCTTATCAATTCTGCGAGATTTTTTTCATTATTTTTCGCAGAGGGTAGTTTTTGCAGGGAAGAAAGTGTAATGTGTTGGAACTCATAGTATATCGGGAGCATTCATGTTCCCACTTGATAACCATGGCCCCGATTAATTATTACTTGATTGCTTCCTTCCTTGATTTGCCTAAGCTGGATCTTGTCAATGGTAAGGCGGGACAGTGGTGGTACCATTTTATCAAATAGGGAAGAACTATTGAAAAGTCAGGAACATCACTGTATCAATAGAGGTACTTTTGTGCTTTGGCCAAACCAATGGCTTCTACATTACACTATTCACATATATCTGGAGCTCCCAAAAATGAAGAGGTGCCTTGCCTCAAAATGGCTTGTACAAAATCTGTTATTTCTTTAAACTTTAATTCAATGTTCTACCCCAGTCACCAATAGAGAAAATGAGACTTGCAAGCATACTGAGTGTTTTTTCTTCATTTGATTTTTTGTTCCCTGGAGATCAACCGTTTGTGACAGGGTAAGACTTAAGTTGCCCTGGTGTTAAAAAATGTGATGCTTACAATTTTGTTCATATACAGTTAGTTGTTGAATGAGTGATTCGAGATAAGTCATCAGTTTCATGGTATTGCTTATCGGTGATTTCATATTTGTCAGAATTTAGAATTATTTTGGTTTTTTTATCATTTTTCTGAGGAGACGAAGCCTAGTAGTTGAACTGTCATGTAAATAGAGCACTTCCATTATAGGGTATCAAGACTTGATATGGAGAAACTAAAGAACCAGTTTGAATCATTGCAACACTTGTTTCGCTGCTCTGATTCTAAAATGGATTCGGTTGAGGTTGCAGCAGTTTAGTTCTTGACTGAACTGATCGAGAGACAGTTAACAATTGTTCTGATACATATGGGATAAAGTTAAACAATTTGAAATTCAGTTCCAAACAACAACAAAATGATTCAGGTCCCAGTGAGTTAGGATCTGTGGTCACATTTGGCATACAATTTGGTTGCTTCGTTACCATCTCCTCTCAATTATTGCTGTAAATGTATCTTAATTATGCATGAGATGTTAAGTCATTCAGAAGTTCTTTATGTCATTTGGACATACATGCAGCGGTATGCACATGATGCCAAGTTGGTAAGTGGTAACTGTCCATGGTGGACAAGGACAAAACTCATAACCAGAGGTACCTTATCTGATTACTCATTTTGCATGCTGTTCATAGGTATGCACTTAGGGACATGCTGCCTCTGATTTGCCTGAATGTTGACCAACAGCTGAATATTAAATTTGTTTGCTCTTTGTTTTACAGTTGGTATACAAAAATTTCTATCCAAGAAATTGGCTTTACTTGTGGTTGTGGAAAGATTTTCACGTGGTTGAAACCCTAGTGAGAATTACTTTTTACCTTTTATAATCTACATACCTAGGCTGTTTTGTTATTTTTCGTTTCTCCGAGAGTGTCCTCTCTGCCCTTCCAGTAGAAGACTAATCTCGTTCGAGCATGGTCGAGTCCCAAACGGGTGCCTCTCCCCGCTTGGTTTTCTCCGTTCTCCATACTCGAACTTGAGATACGAGTTACGAGTGACTGGGTGGTATGCAATATGCATCATCTCCTAAAGCTGTAAAATGCCTCCCCTATAAGTGGAGATGGTCCAATCTCCAAGTTCAACTTTTTTCGGTTCTGTTTTCTTTTTCATGAACATGGTACTACTCTACATTCTTGTCTGGCTTTACTTATTTTTATCTTTGGTGGTCCTTCAATTCCATGTCCTGTCCGTGAAAGCCATTAAAAGGGTGTAGGAAACTATAAATGCGAAAACGAACTGCCATAAAAGTTGTCCTTAAATTATTTAACCTCTCTGCCCTATAGCTTACAATGTCATCGCAATGGCTACATGTTCTTTTTTATATTCTAGTTTGATTCGTGTGTAACTACCCTCTTTCCCCGAATGACTTCTTGGTTGGGAAAGATCAGTGCCAATCAATGCCTTACAAGAGTCAGAACTTGGCTTCCATATACTAAGTATAATTTTACAAATTACTCATGGCATCATTTTTTACCATTTATATATTTTTCCACCTAAAGTGCTTATAACGTGTACTTAATTATGTCATATAGATCAAATCATAGATCAACCACTAACCACCTATAAATATAATTTTTTTTAAGTCTGAATTATATGTATTTATTTCTTTTTGAGTCAACGACTAATTTTATTCTCACCGGTTGTCTCACTTAAAATTACAGATTAAAAGACCATCTTGTAGCAAGTCGAGGGGACTTTAATGAAATTTCTTTTAAATATAATAATTGGGCAAAGCTTGGTGGTATTGGTAAAGGGATTCCACTGCATTAAAAATTCCTGATAATAATAATAAAATTGGCAAAGCCACATGGGAGAGCTTGTAGGTGCGACCCTTTTGCAAAAATAGAAAAATAAAGAAAGAATTAAAGCGACATATTCAGTAGTATTTAAAAAGAGTCAACAAAATAAATGATAAATTTCCGTTCTTAAAGCAAGAAAAAGCTTGTAGCTAAATTCGTAGGTCACGACGGCTTTCTCGTTCTGTATGCTCAACATTATGGTAGCTAAGAACAAATTAGGTGAAACCATAAGGATTTTACATGTGTGTGGGTTAACGATATTTTTTAGTGAATAGTAATGGAATTAAAAGATTTGAACCTTTTATTTATTGGCAAAAGACTCGAGTTCGATGTCTAACCATCGAGCTATGTTTTAATTTTTTTTTGTATGAAATAATACATTACGGGTGCATTTGATACAATGATAATTCTTTTTTGGTTGAAATGTTGGAAATGGGGTGTGAAAGTGCAAATAATAGAAAGTATTGGTATCATAACACAATTTTGAGTATTTAGTATTTTTTGTTTGGCAAAAAAGTAGTACAGTATTTATTAGTGTTTAGACTCTAGAGGCAGAAAGAGACTTGAGTATTAGTAACCGTTACCTTATCCTGGCGAGAAGCACGCGCACATTAGTTTTTCTCTGAGAAGAGTGTGCTAAAGTGGGCAAAGCGTACAGCGCACAACTCCTTTTATCTTATGTATGTCGGAGGTGACTCTTATCAAATTATCAATACACCTAGCGCAAGTTAGACAGTGTCCTCCTACTTTTATTTGCCACTACACCAACTTTTGAGACCTTAAACAATTAAAAGGAACAAAAGCAAAGGCCTTTTGTTTCCAAACCCAAAAAAAAAGAAAACTCTCTTGTTTCTTCCTTTGTCAAAAAATGATGTATATTCTAAATTCTAACCCCGCATATA
>NBIL01101225.1:0-11747 GCA_002752925.1 Viola pubescens var. scabriuscula | reverse complement strand
TATATATATTGATCAAATATCAACCCCTATATTAAGTTCTTTTTCTTTTTCTTTTTTGTGTCAAAATATTAAGTTCTTTCAATCTTTAGTGAATACTATGTTTTACGTACCAACCACCCTTATATTAATTTGTCAATGACATGGCGTGCAATATATTCACAGTATCCATGTGGCATATCGTGAGAAAAAAAAAATTGTTTTGTTTATTTTTTTCCAAGGTCATATATTATCGAGTATTTTAAACTCGAGCAAAGCCGAACACTAAAAAAAATAGCAAAAAAATTTCATATAAATTTTGGAGGAATTACATTCAACGCTGGAAATTGAAGGTTCTAATAATATAGGCGTTGTAGGTTTCCTTCTTTCTTTTCTTGCTCGTCTCTTCCTATGCTTTGACTTGAAATGCTTGAGATTCTTTCAATTCCTATGGTTTCACACCATCCAAAGAACTAATTAATTATCGATTTGCTAATTATATATGAATATTGTTTCAGCAGTGAAACCACGACAGCAAGAATTCTTTAATTAATTTTAATCATGTACAAAGAAGTCAGTCGTAAATTAATTAACTTTTACGAAAGATAATTAGCCAATGATAAAGACAAGAAAAATAAATGACCAATGATATGAAGGGTTGATGTTTAAGTGATCAGCATCACATTAAGTTCACACACATATAGTTCTTGACATTTTGTTTTTTAATTGACACACACGCATATAGGCTTTGTGTGACGTTTCTTTTTTCATGCCTTCTTTAATCATTTGATGTGTGCTTTTATTTTATCTTTTTATTGAAAACTAAGGTTTTTTCTTCTAGGGTTTTTTTGGAATCAATTTTCAATGTTAATTAATCAAGAAAAATTAAAAGTGTTAAGATGAATTCTTACCCTAGCAAAGAGGGTCATCTCTTTTTGAAAACTTACAGTAATCGAATATGAAAAAAGCTTAAGAATAAAACCATAATCGGATGTGTTTCACGGTAAGAATTTTGATAGCAATCATGTCCTTCATTTAACTTTTGTCAGGTTGGTTGTGTGGATTAAAGATCATAAGTTTTCCTATTTTTAGACGATATCATGGCTTCATCTGAAGGCTTGAGATTCTGGTCGATTTAGATTCTTTTCGAGTCTTTAATTTCAGCTAGAGACTGGCTTGTAATCTCCTAGAGATTGTCCGTTAAGGTCAACTTTAGTATTTTTTTTAACAATACGCGTCTTGTGTGTTTTTATTTCAATACTATTTTCAGCTTATTAAAAAAAAAACATAATTGGATCTAATTACATTAAAGAAAACTAATTAAATTTGAAATTAATGACAAAAACAAAAACAACTAAAAAATTGAAAGGAGAGGAACAAACCATATTAGTTTTGTTGTTTGGTTAAAAGTTCTAGACAGTTTTTTGAAGAAAAAATAATGGATTTTCCTCTCTTTTGTTGTTGTTGGAGATTGAACAATATGGAAAAGATTAAAGAAGGAACTCCTGTACAAAGAAACGCACTTTAGGGCACTTGTATTATATTATTATTATTATTATTTTTGCATGATCGTTTCCCTTTTATAAACAAACAAGACAAAGGTGGCCTTACAAAAAATGGATGGCCACTTTTTAAAGTGTATTGTGTTGACATTTCTCGTCATCAACCTCTTCTTTTTCTATTATAAAATCCTATTGATTATGGTAAATATATCTTTGGTTTTAGGTTTTACTTCTTCTTTATTTCAATTTCGGTGAGTTGTTTTTTTTTTAAAACATTTTAAAGAAAAAATTAATCTTGTTGAAATATTTTTTAGAATTTTAAAAAATAACTCATCTAATATAATTTTCTTTATTTTTTAAATTCGAACATAAAACACGAGTTAAGATGAATTAGTTGCCCATTTAATTAAAATTTATAAATAGTGATGTTTGCACTAATCAATCAACCTATTAAAAGGTAAAATGCTAATTTATATATATTCGGAAATTTGTACTACTTCCTTCGGTGTAAAATAAACGACGTTTTCCTACGGATTCTTACTGTTCATAATACTTGTTATTTTATCTTTTTCGAAGCCAATATTTTGTACAAATGACAATTTTTTTTTTATGTATCAACCCAATTTGATGATGGTGTTTTAATTTGAGTGAAAATTAAGAGTAAAAGTGAAACAATATGGAATAAAATAAGATCAAAGATCATGGTGAAATAGATTTTTACTATCCTAAAGAGTCATTTATTTTACACCGGAGGAAATATTATTTTACTAGCTAGACATTCGCTAGCACATTTGTTTTTTTAGGTATAATAGGACGTCATTTTTTTAGTTAACTTACATCTTCACTTTTACGTACCAAACATATTTCATCTTCTGTTTATCTGATCATGATATATAGAGGGGTGTGTGTGGACATATATGACGACACATTTGAGGCCAAGATACAAAAATACAGTCTTTGGTGCACATGGATGGTGGAGGCTACTAATTATTTTTCTTATTTTCCCCAATTTGGTCACTTCTGCCGGGAAAGAAAAAGAAGAAGTTGCGGTCTCCGTATTCGAATAAAAGACTTCCTGATCATTTCTTTTTTGTTGAAAATATTTCGTTTTCATCATTGTATTGAGAAATCAAAATTAATATCGATTGGGTGTGGTTAATAAAACGATTGAGAGAAATTAGCTAGAAACACATCAAAAATAGTAATTAATCATTACCTTAATTGTTGTGAAAGTGAACTGTAAGTTATTTTTTTGGAGAACAGATGGAGTAATTTTTATTAAGTGGTCCAAGAACAACTAGAGCGAGCCTTTTTATTGGATTACATCAATAGTTGAGTTTTCTTTCTTTCTTTTTTGTTTTAATCAGATCATAATTGCTGATATGATCCAATTTGGGAACTCTATGTTCTGGGTGCTCCTGAGAGGCTGAGAGGCTGAGACCATGAGATAAAAGCTTCTACCTATGCGACTACTCGACGTTGAGGCTCCAGCATCTTTTTGATATGATGGCCCTTTTTCTAAAAGATGTGTAGTGTAGGGTAGAGTTTGCTTGTGTGCTGAAAAAAGAAAGAAACATTTGAATGGAATACTTTTAATTAAGAAAACTACCAAGATTTTATGATATAGTAGTTTCCTTCTAACTAATTGAATTGTTTATTACGTTAGCTATTAGAGTCGAACCGGACATCTAATTTCTTAATTGAGTAATGTGTAAAGAATCTCTCCCTTTGTTTCCATCATATTTTTTATGAGAGTACCATGTTCTATATGTTGTGTTTTCTTGGAGGCATGCTTCATGGCATGAGTTGACTACAAAGGAGACGGAATGTTTCTAACATACGCATGTGTATGAGCATTGTACAGAGTGTAGATCCAATTTTTCTAACAACAAAGTCATCCCACTTCTATCACTAAATAATGAACCACAACCTATGATTAATTATATTCATATCGGATCAATTATACTAAAAAATAAAGTATTTCACAACATTAAATTAAGAAATAAGAGAACGTCACTACTATGATTATATTTGCTAGTGAGCAAATTGCAGAGTTGTAAAAGGACGGTGGTGGAGATGGAAATTGCACGTTCAGTGGCTACTATTGAAGTCAAATGGAGTGTAGCCATCGACGACATGGGTGTGCGCCGTCCACAATGTGCCATTCTCAAGATACTGATACTGATATTGAGAGGGTATACTGATGCTGTTTTTTCTTCTTCTTTTGGGGGTCTAAGAGATCATCCGATTTCCGGTCACTATATTAAATTAACTGAATAGAACCTTGAAGGACGATGATAAAATTCTCCCTCTCAAATTTTAATTTAACTGCATACTCAGGGCTCGAATCTGAGATATCTAGTTAAATTAAAACAACTCATTGTCAATTGATTACGTACTATTTTTGTTAACCTTTCTAAAGCTAAAACAACTCATTGTAAGTTGATTACCTAGTTTTCTAGGTAACCTTTCCTTTTTCATCTTTTCCTCTTTTCTTTTTCGTTTTAATTTGGGATAAATAAGCTATCCATCCTTGACCAGACTTTTTATTCAGTGGACTAATCCGGGAAAAAATCCAGTACTACTGTGGTACATACCAGTGCTCTTGCGTTAGTACATTCCGAACTAGTGAAGTACATAAATTTACACCATATTTTTTCAATCCTATACTGCTGGAGGAAAATTCAATACCTCTTCAAATGCGGTAACTGTACGATTGATTAGATGATTGAATTAGACACATCTAATTATAACACCTGATCACTCTATAATTTTTCGCTAATCGCCTCCAATGACAGGAAGACATTCAACATACAGGGGACTGGGAGGGGGTAGTGCAGTGGGCTGGAAACTGGAACAAAACAACTTGCTAGCAACTATCACTTTTCAGCCCATCGTGCAGCACTAGCCCAATACCAGCTAGATCACGTGCGAAGCCCAGCAGCAGAATAAGTTTCAAACCAAGGCCCAAAAAGATCTAAAAAAACTCATAGCAGGCCCAAGTTTTAAAAGCCCAGTCCGTAGATGTGCTTCTCCAAAAACTGTTGATCCTAGATTAAGAAAAATCTAACACTTACTACCAATGCAATACAAGATAAACTAAGTACTTAATTTAACTAGAAAACATATAGGAACCAAGTAAATATAACAGAAAAAAATTAACTATGTCACTGTAGTTATGCACAAAATCTAATTCAAATATTAGCTTAGCTGGTATATCATCTACTTTGACTACAATCTTAATGGCTAGCAGCAGAAAGCATCCATTGTTGAACTCAATGCGTTCACCAAAGATTGAAACTTTCAGATGCTTCATTCCTTTCTTCAGGAGGAGATGCAAACGCGTTCGCGTCTTCCGATACCTCAGCAACTGTGTACGCAACTCCTTCACCGAATTGAAGCAAGAAGTGAACTCCATTAACTACATCATACACCATCAGTCCTATCCTACCTCCAACCCAACTCCCTAAATGACTTCCGACAAGGTAGCCAAAACGTCCGAGGCTTTGCTCGCCAAGAAACCCTCCACCGTAGGCGCCAAACAATGTTCCAGTACCCCTTAGGAATCCTTCTGTCATAGTACCGCCATAGTAAATGGCTTCAAAAAAATCCCATCCAGAAGATATGATTGGTCCTATGATGCGCTTGGCTTGACGTCTTGCCAACTTTGCTGCCTTGTCTCCTTCTTTCTGCGCTTGATTTGCTGCATCTTTCGGAGACATTCCTTGTCCTAATGCATCAACTAATTCACGCTCCATTGCGGTATTCCTTGCTTTCTCAACATGAGCTGATCTAATGTTGTAGAAATACAGCTTCACACCCTCCTTCACTGCACATGCCATTGTCCCAGTGCTCATGTCGAAACAATCGAAGATGGTGAACTTCCCACTCTGGGATGAAGATTCTTCCCCAACCAGATGCCGACATTTCTCAGCTAGGAAAAAAGTAAAAGGTGGAAATATAAACATTTTAATATACTTCATAAAAGATGAATGAATGGGTGAGTTGCTATAGGTTGGGACAACAAAAGAAATAAATTCAATCCTTAATCACAAACTACAAAAACTGCTGCTGGAAAACTTTAGCAGTGTCTTGATATGATGACAATGAAATAGTTGAATAATTCAAGATGAACACTTCGAACATTTAACCCAAGATGAAATCTTAAGGAGCAGGCATACAAAACACAAATGCATGTTTCGTGTGCGAAATCACCCTAGGAAAAAAAAATGAACACCAAATTTCAATTCTAGGGAAACAACATTTCTATCAGATGCAGATGAGAAGTGAAAGAGTTTGGTCAAGATGAAGCAAGCAAGCATTTCAAGACTAGATGAGTTCCTCAACACCTATATCGTCTCCAACATTCAGAATTCGATACTAAGCCATAGCTGTCAGCAAACCAAGAGTTTGCACCATGGTGGAAGAACTGACAATCGAAAATGGACAAAATTTCTTAGTTTTGATAACCATCAAAACCATATTTTTTCAACTCATCCTCCAATTTCAAGAAATTGATAGACTCAAAGAGTCCAGAACTGGAGTTCCCATGATCAAATGAATCCATTCGCTTGACAGATTACAGAAAAAAAACCAACTAAACGAAAACACTCCTATCTAATTCATCTGTTCTCGAACAATCAAGACCCAACCCCACCATGAAATACAAAAAGAAAGAAAGATTAGACCCTAAATTTGCAATCTACTCAGCAAAACAAGAGATGGGTCATAAACAACACACAGAAAGATTACAAATTGCACCAAAACAAACTACATCAACAACCTAATCAAATCAAAACCAGGGAACAAATGGCTTGAAATGTGAGAAGAACACAAAAGGAATCAAATTTCAGCATACCCAATTAGTGAAAGAAATGAATTCATGTTTACCTGTGATACTAAGAACGACGATTCCTATGATGGAAAATAAGATTTGGACCCGTCTGTTCTGGAAATCCATCTGGGCTTCGAGTGTTTCGAGTACTTTTCTTTCTTTTTCCTAACTATTTTTTCTCTCAAAAGTAATAAATGGAAAGGAATATCTATTATTCAAGCCAAAGGACAGGACTTTCCTTTGATTGGACGTAAGGCGACCGTGTTTAAAAAGGGAAGAAGATCCTTCTTTCAAGGCAGCGTCGGTACCGTGTACATGTTAACTAATTATAATAACTGTAAGTCTGCAACTGATTAGGGAATCTGCTTCTTCCCTTTATTCTATTCATATTTATTTATTTTTGTTAATTGGGATTTTATTTTGCATTTTTTTTTTCTTTCTAATCTCAATAATGTTTAATTATTTGATTAATTCTGGTGTTCATCCACTAATGTGAGTACTAATTGTAATCAAGTGGTGAATAACTTGTTCTCTTTTCACTTTCCACCCTTGAATTTGAGCTAAAAAAAAATGGAACAAATAATGCTAATAGAGTCATCCATACGAGACCCAAGAAAAGCAGATGCACGTCAAGAACACAAAGAACACCAGATTTATCCAGCAGACTACTATGGAAGTTTATTCCAATTTTCGCTATGAACTCTTAGATTACATAGTCAACGATAACACAAAGGATTTATCAATAACTAAAACTTTTGGCAGAGTAACTTCAGCCAGTGATCAAATTGAATTCCGGTAGGATACAAAGAATCCAACTGACTGCACCAGAAACCGTCTACAATGAGTCCCTATGTTAGAAATGTCAGAATTAAAACTAGACAAAGTAGGCAAAACTTCTTAAGGAAACAAGACATAATGATATATCCTGGAGTAAAATGCGAAAGTGTCAGTGATGCTTCAATTCCAGCTTGCAAATCATCTTTGTTTATTATAAGCAGGAGAGGAAACCAGTCTTTGTTGATAAAATGAAGATTCGATTGGATGAGATGGTTGGCGTCGAAGCACATGTACCTCCAAACTTCTCTGAGCTGCGTTTACCAGGTCAATAGCGATCAATAAAGGGTTTACTGTTCATTGCCTACTGGAATTCCCAGAGAAGATGCGCAATATTTGAGATGACCTGCTCCTTGACTGCGGCCGTCCGTGATGCTAATTATTATCATTGATTTCCAATACTCAAGAGCTGCCAGAACCATTTGTCTAGTTGCACAGCCATATCTGGAACAAGACCTTTGTCCATCTTTGCCTCTTTGACACTCAATTATCTGCAATAATTTAGCAAGGGAGAGATGGGATATCTAGTTAGAACAATGCACCAAAGGTGAACTATTGCTCAATGTGCACTATTACTATCAGGAGAATAAGAAATTTCATTTTCAGCACATCAGAACATTTGAAACAGAATCAAACCAAATGACAACTTGTTCTGCAAATTGGGATCTCCTTTTTGAAAGGCACGGCCATAAATTCCAGGGATTTTGGCCGATTAGTCAGGACTTCATCAAACCCACGAGATGAAATCTCCTAATTCATTTCCCAAAACCCTGGTAGATAGGACTCCTAGGGATGGATACGACACGACAGAGTCTTAAGCAAAATAGAAGACAGATGACAGGATTTACCAACTGGAGGAATGCTGAGTGTTGTCAAAGGCTAAAAGCGACTCAAGGCAATACCCTAAAATATTGCCCGAGGCCTACTCACACAAGGCGAGATTCCTAAAAATACATGCAATATATATAATTCGATGCATGTAACAAAAAGAGTAACTAATTAACTCTATAGCAATTCTAATAAAGTAAACCAAATTTATCTTACCTGCTGAAAAAGGTTTTTAAATGACATAAATAAGTCTTAAAATGAAACTAAAGGCAAGATAAGTCTCATAAGTCTAATTCAACTTCTAAATCCTAAGTAAATGATGCTCTTCAGCAACAGCTCGTGTTCTTATTTCCTAATGCAGCTGCACTAACTATTAACTAATGCCTAATGTGTAGACTTTAGAGTTGATCTAAAACTTATGCACGATCTTAGTTGATGGCAGCCTGCTATTTCTCTAGCCTACCTAGCCTGCCTAACTGATAAAAAACCATGTTGAGCTCTTGCTGTTCTGATGCTTACACTTGTCTCTGCGCATCTCGTAACCCACTTTCTCGTGGTCCTTCGCCTATTCTCATTCTAGACTATTCTCATTTCACTATTGTCACATAGTTGTAGATAATTTTATAAAGTTTGTTTTGATGGACACAGCCTAATTCATTATGATTATGACATATCCTTTAGAAGAATCAAAGAGTAGAACAAAAGGCGGAGCAGAACAACCTTAATTTCTGTAAAGCTTGTTCAATAAACCTATCTGAAAATTGAGATCAGAACCATGCTTTTAGCCAATTCAAACATCTGGGTACATCCAATGCACTGGAATTTTCTTAGAAAAAGTGGGATATTACAGTAGATAAGATTGCAAAGAAATGTCAAGAACACTTCCAATGATGAATATTCCACGAAGTTTTTTCTCAGTGGATTGTTATCTTTCGACATCTTCCTATCCTGCAATGATGCTCATCGATAGAAAAAAAACCTGGTTGAATATATACAAGTACAACTAGATCATGGCAAAAAGGAAAGGGATACATGATACAAGTAATCATATTGCTTGGCAATTGGAGATGGTAGGTAGCTAGGAAGTCTTTTTTATCTGTAAGGTTTTAAACTATTGCCCAACTTGGACTAATTGAGCTATTCTTCATTTCAAGTAGGGTAAAAAACACATTTTTCATCTATTACACTCTAATTATGGACAAACAAGTAACTCCAGATCAGTATAAATGTCCTTCTTAAACAACAAAACTCAAAGCTCTGTCAGAAGTCAAGCTCAATGTATAGCATCCAAAAATAGAGAGATATGAAGGCACTGGAAATCTGATACACTAACCTTGAGCTTGAATGAGAAACATACTTCAAGCACAACAAAAATGGACCTGTCACAAATGCCACAATGAAACATCCAAAAATGCTAGAGCTCCTTTCTGGAAAGATTAGGTCAACCAAAAGTATGAATTAATAGAACAAAACCACACATAATTTACAAAATCATAGGCATTAGTCCTAACCTCTTAAGACTAATCAATATTAGTACCACTTCCTTTTTCTTGTTTTCTTTTTTGTGCCTTGGTGTAAAAAATATTGAAAATAGAGAGTTTTGCTTGCTTACTTGGTTAGCTCCAACTCTAAGTCCAACCAACAAGAAACAAATGGGGAATCTGGATTTTAGAAGCTCTTAATGTCAGAGTTGAAGGGAATGGATAGAAAGTTGTTGTCTTCGCTCATGGATTTGGCACAGCCCAATACGCACGGTAGCGCATTCTTCCATTCTTCACCCCACGCTATCGCATTCTTGCTCAACATCCTCCGCAGCTGCGCCTACGACGGCCACTCCGTCCCCGCCATGATTGGCCTTTTGGCCTCCATTATTAAACGTCCAAGCTCATTCTCATCGGCGCATCCCAAGCTATCAAATTCAAAACCGGAAAAACTTGAATTTGAAATCTACGCAATCGCTTGTGCAAAATCAGATTCTTGTTTTTGTGTCTGTTGACTTTTCAAACAATTAGCTCGATTTGGGGAAATCAGATTTTTTTTTAAAAACTTGGGGTTGTTTTATTGGGCCAAAAAAATTGTCCAAAGAATAAATGGACCGGAAAATAGAGGGCCCAACAAGGTAAGTGCTTTTAAATTAAACCCACTAAAAAAACATAATAATAAAAAAAAGGTTTTCGAATAAACATAATTAATAATTATATTTATTTATAAATATATTAGAATGAGACAATTTGATTTTGTTTGAGTTTTCTCCCATTTTCTCACTCTTACCGCGTCTTTTGATCCGGAGTACGCAATTGAATGTCATTTTTTAATATCTAAATCACATATATCTCTAAATTTATTAAATTAAAACTATTCGTACTAGGTCATTCATTAATAGATGTCGTTTTAAGTACATATTTTATCAAATTCTAGACTAATTTATTTATAATCTCTATATTAAAAACAATTAATTAAAAAAATAAAGAATAATTTTAGTTCTAAAAACATCATTATTCTTAGCCACATCTTTAATTTTTCTCAAAATATAATCTCATAAAGTCTCTTTTTTTATATAAAGATAAAGATTTTGATTTTCTTATGTCTAAAAAAAAATTAAAAATACTACAGTAGAAAACACAAGGAGATAACCGTCATAAAGAAAAAAGAAACTCATTGTAATAAACTACACGAACACATAGCACAGAAAGAAAGGGTTTATGCAGGGCTTTACATATAACACAACCACCCACTCCTCGAAAGCCCCTTCCTCCTCCTCCTCCTTCAATGCCGTTTCTAAATTGAAAACCCCTTCTAATCTCTCAAAATTACATCTTTTCTATCCATCATCACTTCCTCCAACTTCATCACCACCAATGTTAAAACTCCTTTCCTCTTCCACACGCCATCTCCACACCCATATCACCTCTTCGTCCCCATCCTCATGCCTCCACCGGGTCAAGGCCCAGGCATCGTCCTCTAGTTCTTTTCTGGAAGCACTGGGTTCGCTCTCTGGCTTGACTGGGAGGAGTGAACGCCCTGGTCTCTTCTATCAGAGAGCATTTTTCTGCTCTGGGTCTTCCTCCGGCGGAGATGGCGGAGATGGCGGAAGTGGCGGCTCATTGGTCGAGGTAGAAGTGAAGAGTGGAGAAACTGATACTGATTCTGCTGAGGTCACGTCTTCGGCTATTGTGACAACGAACCCCAGGCCGGAGGATTATCTCACGGTTAGCTTGTTGAATTTCGAACTTTAATCGGTTTAATGGTGTCTTTGCGTTTGCTCCCTGGTAAAGGGAAAAAGTAAAATTTGATCGGTTAATTCAAAAGTGAGAGTAATTGAGGGGAGATACGAGGTTTTTTTTTGTTTTTGGTATTAGAATCTTAGTGAGTTTTTAGTTTAATGGTAAAGAAGGAACGAAAATGAGGGAATGGGGCAGATTTGGAGGCTTGAGTTTCGTTTTTATGACTTTATTGATCTTTTTCTTTTTGAAGTTTGGTAGTGTTTAGTTGACTTTGCTTTCTGTTTGGCTACTCAGGTAGTGAAGAACTACATGACAATTACGTTGCTTTGTTATGTTTTGAGGTCTTGTTAATGGAGTTGTTAAAAGAGTACTGATAAGCGGCTTTGTTTGGATTATTAGTGTAGTCGCAATTAGAGTTAGAGAGTAAAAGTTTGTTACTTTCTACAACATTGTTATGTATTGATTGCTGACTTGGTTACTTGATAGACTTTTGTGGTGAGATTATGTAATTGGATGGATTTAGGGTAGAGGATGTGGTGAGATTATGTA
>NBIL01101176.1:0-11023 GCA_002752925.1 Viola pubescens var. scabriuscula | reverse complement strand
ATTTTGAGAAGAGTTTAATAATATAAATGATGTGAAATTATGAAATAGACAAGATATATTTATTTAGATAAAAAAAATATAAGTATTTATTAATTTATTAAGTGGAATGATAACTCTATTTTTCCAATCTGAAAATGGAAATTTTTTGAAATCACATAAACACATTTTTCTGTTTTCTAATGGAAATAAAAAACAAGAAAAATTTAGGAAAAGAATTTTTTCCTACTTGAACAGCCACTTAACTCTTACAATCTGCCTTTTCCCTATTTAGAAAGAATTAATAGATTTGAAATTTTTATTGGGTAGAGTATGTCAACTCACATGTTTGCGTGGTCATTTTCGGAACACTCAATAATTTCTCTATGGAATTTTTGTCCAATGGGTCTGTTGGTCGTTGTTAGTATCTGTGTTGTGTCCGGTATACCAATAGATGAATGATATAATTGATTTAATATTTTCACCTCTTAAATAACTAGAAAATATATTTTTTGATTATTTTATCTAAGATTATCAATACTTACTTTTTAATAGACCAACAACCATAATCTTATTACGATACAATAGCCGAAAAGATACCACTAGTTAGTGGCGGAATTTGAGTGATTTTTTTAAAAGGGCAATTAGAAATCTTTTTTAGGGAGATAATATGAAAAATTAATGAAAAAAATAATTATTTTGTGAGAATTAAAAAAAAAAAAGATACAAAATAAAGGATTAATAAAAGAAGATTCTACTTTTGGGTGAACCAAATTCCATGAAAAAGGAGACGTGAGTTGGAAAATTGCAAATGGCTGAGTTAGCTTTTGATGAATAATCTTTTGCAAGTAGCTACTAGCTAGGTCTCTAAATATTCGCCATCTTTAATTTGGAGGCCTCCAAAGTCCGATTCATTTTTTCCTCAAAGTGAAGTGCTAAAAGAAAAATTCTGAAAATGACAAAAGTTGAGAGGAAATAAAATTCGTTTGGGTTTGAACGAATATTTTAATCATGGGATAGAATTAGTGATATTACAACTCTAAAATATAAACTTTTAAAGCAATTTTAATTTTAAAAAAGAAAATAATTAAAACACCATGGTAAAAAAACTTTTATGGTTTATACTAAACTTCACTCGGTACTGATAGACTGACTAACCCACTAGTTTTAGCTTTAGCTCGCGTGAAATACCTTTTTTTTTTTTTTTAAGGAAGAAACTTCATTAACTATAAATCAGCTAGTACAAATCTCATTATACTTTTTACTAGATCACTATGTAACAAGATTCAGATTCTATAAGAAAATTATAGGCGGAATATAAGTGTTAAAGAATTTGTCTATTCTAAGTTTCAGAATCGAGTATATTTTCAAATGACCATACTTAAATAAAATTAATTTCATATCCAAAAAGATCCAAAACATAATTAAAGTAAAAGGAATAAAACTAGCCACATTTATACTCTCCTTTGAACACCACTCGACATTTATATCCTTTCTTTCTTATACATTTTTTTTTAAAATTCTTTTATAAATATATTAGAAAGGTATTCTCAAACTTTGCTTACGCGACGCTGTTTTTTTTATTATGCTTCCATTATTTGCAAAACTAATTAATTAAGCAGGAGACGACACAGTACTATAAATTTGAGAGAATTCCATGCTCTTATACGCACCACCACCAAAATCCTAAGTAGTCCTTACAAGTCCTTATTAGCAATAATAAATAAATTAATAAATAATGGCAATATTCAAGTGCGTTTCCTTGGATGAAAAAAGGGAGATGACCTCCCGGGAATTCAAGCGGTGGCTCAAGTCTCTGGACTCCGACAAAGACGGGCGGCTGAGCACGGAGGAGCTGACGGACGCCATCCGAGGCAACGGTGGGCGGTTTGCACGGTGGAAGGGAAAGCGAGGGGTGCGCTCTGCCGACGCCAATGGCGACGGATTTGTTGATGAGGCAGAAGTTGACAAACTTATGGCGTTTGCAGAGAAACACCTTGGTGTAAAAATTATTTCTCCTTAATTAATTATTTATGTTGTGAAATTCAACTTAATTGTAATATTTAAAGCTTAAGTTGTTTTTTTTTTCATGTTTCTATTTGTATTTTATCACATTGTGTTTGATCGATAAATGATTTATCTATCATTAATTTATGTCTCGTGTTTGAATTTCAAAATTTGAATAAATTTTGTTCGGAGTTTATCCCTCTTTTAAGCAATAATACTCGGAATATGAGTAGTCTCGTGCCTGAATAGTTAGTGAGGGGATAAAAATGTTTCTAAATATATTTTGTGTTTTTTTTCTGTTTGTATCATGGTAAGTGTGGGATTTGTTTTTGCAATTCTCGTCGATTTTTCTGTATTTTTTTTGTTATATACTACCCTGGAATTATTGCTTTGCTATTTGTTTCCATCTTATATTATTCCTTGTTTATTAAAAATATATATATATTCAGACATTAAATTAGTAATTTTAAGAGAGCATGTATGAAGAGTTTGCATTTCAATATTAACATCCGGCTCGGTCCAGTTATCGTACCAAAATTATCGGCCTGAATTAGACCGTATATAGTACACACTTTTAAAATAGGGTGACTCTCCTAACATGATTTTTTGTGTCTCAACCACAACCAATGTTGGTACCCAAATATAACAAATGATGATGAATGACATTGCATTTGAAAGAGGGTTTTACATCAAAGTTTTATGACATGCCAAGTCCCCCACTGATAATTCTCAATTATGGCTGCCATCGGTGGGATTTTCGTAAGCTATACAAATTTATACACTCCACTGTTTATGAAGAGGAAACAGTGTACAATGGACTGAACGGACTTCTCATGTACAACACTAAACTCATTCTAGGGCGTCGATAAATCAGCCGGTCCAGCACAAGATCAATAAACCGGCATAAATAAACGAGCCGGCCCAGCACAAGACCATTACACTTCTGCCATCCACCTTGGCCATCCACCTTGGCCATCCTCGACCTGAAATTTGCAGCACAATATCAGCACAAGTATGAAGACATTCAGACTGATTGTTCGTCGATTCTAAGTTACAATTAAAAGTTTATTGGTATGCCAACCAATAGAAAGCACTGTAGTTCTTTCTCTACTCAAGTCCCTATGAAAAGGCCGTGGCAGTTTGGAATAAAAGTGTTGCTAATAGTTTTGATTTTCAATTGTGCATTGTGTTTTCGGCTGCTTCGAAGCTCCAGTCCAAAACACGTATTAGATCTTCCATTCTTTGTTATAAAAATATTCAAAGTGAATTCATGCATTTCTTTCTCCTACGTAAAGCTACAATCGACATGATAAACTTCACAAGTCCTGTTATGAATTCTTATGTTCAGGAATTTACCTGAATTGTTCCGCAATATTTATGGCTGAAACCCACCATCTAACTCCACATTAATTGGGTTGCAAGTAGGTTCTACTTGAAGCTATCAAATATCAGCAGGCGGCAATCTCCAGAAATTCCATGAATTAAAATCCTCCTATTCCCAAAGGACAAGAGAGAAATTAGTAGCCCCATCGAAGACTCGGTTAATCTAGGGGACTTAGGTGGATTAAACCCACAGCAAACAAGAGAAGCACAACTAACCTGCTCAAATGATGCCGTGGATGGAAACATTCCATGCACGAGAGTGTGAAGTGATGTATACGATCTTGTATCTACACGTCGATTTACAGCAACCTGACCCTGCAAAAGTATATCATTCAAAGGAATTCATAATAGATTCAAATGTTTGACAGGACCATCTTCTATGCATGAACAAATTAATCTACCTTTGGATTGATGGTAAAGATTTTTCCTTTGGGGATCCCAACCTTCATGTAGCTAATTTCATCAGTGTCTCTGTTTCCAAAACCGGCATAGAAAGGGTTGCAATCAACAGGAAATAACGCCTTGATATCCTGAAGTTTCAAATAATTAAACATCATTCAATTCAGTAAAAAAACAGTACTAGAACAAATCAAAAGCACAAATGATACGTAAGAAATGGCTTACATAGTGACATATAATATAATAAATTAGTGAGGTAGCAGTATTAATTTAGAACAAATCAAGACAAATGTGAACAGAGGAAAACTAACCTCCAAGCATGCAATCTTGAATTCATGGGGAGCCCTTCTAATGACTGACCAAAAAAACGAACTTTTAGGTCACAAAATATGAAAAATAAACAGGTTTTTCATCAAAAAGATTCAATGCATACTCAAAGCCTTAAAGGAAGTTCTAATGTTAGGAGAACACAACAGTTGAAACCAGCAAAACAGATGTAGCACGCACGCAAAACAAAAGGGCTGTTTGCATGAACCATCACATTAATACAATATATATCAGTTACCTTCACGAAATAAAGATGGAAATAATCCATCAGGGGATATAACAACAGGACCATCTGGCAAAGCCTTCCCGTCCTGCAATTGAAAGAAAAGGATCCAAAGAAACATAACATTCAGATTTTTGTTGATCCTGGTTTCTAATTCCACAATTGAGTATAAATTCACCTGCTTAAGGTTGAACAAGAATTGCCTAGTAAGGTGTGCTTGAGAAATGGCACGAGCACTCAAAAAGAGTAACTGATACCCATTTTCCTGTAACATATGTGAAAACAAACTTAGCCCATGAACAATCACACTTTCTCACAACAATCAATTTTTCTTTTTCTTGAGCACACACTTCAGAAAGAAAATATAAGATGCTACAGACCTTAATAGCTGAAAATAAATGTGTAACGCCTGTTTGGGACCAATCTACTCCAACCAGTGGCATGAACTGCCCCAGAACATCTGACCTGTGACAACAGTGCACAACAGAAAGGATAAGGTCTGTCCGAAAGGAAACTCATAAGCATGAATTTAAAAAAAAATGATTTGGAGAAAGACAATAACCACAAGGGTACACTTAGAGTACTTCCAAAAATGAGATGCTAAATCTACAGAGACCCTAGCACATGGAAAAAAATCTTAGGAAACTCTTACTTTGTAATAGTCCCATCAACATCAGAGATCACTATCCGTGTGTTCCATTTCCACAGATATATTCTGGCATCGACCTGTTAGAGTAATTTTAAGTAATCACAAAAGGAGATGAAAGCAGAAACTGGACAAAAATTTGGAGAAATAAATAAATAATAAATATACAAAATTGCAACTAGAAAAAGAAAAGTAATTTTCCAGTCGAACATTCAATGAAGACTGACCTGCTGCTTCCCCAGCATTGCAGTGGAGAATGTGAAGGTTACCACATTTTTTCCCTCTTTAAGGTTCAGGGAAGCCAGCTGTTCAGATGTAGGAGAAAGTGCCCTAACAAAATTTTTTCTGACCTTCCGTTCAAGCATGTTCTTATTCCCATTCATGTCAATCTTTCCCTCTAAAACATTCTCAGCATCAGAATTTCTGGCATTATTTAGGGTTGGCTGCATTGCAGTATCAGTTGGAGATGGCAGCATGGTTGTATCATTTTGAATTTTCTGTATGGTTGTATCATTGGAAGGTGGCTGCAAAACTGTACCATTTAGAGGTGGCTGCATAGTCGTGTCATTTAGAGGTGGCTGCACAGTAGTGTCATTTAGAGGTGGCCTCATGTCAATAAGAGGTGGTTGCACAGTGGTGTCATTTGAAGGTGGCTGCACAGCTGTGTCATTTGAAGGTGGCTGCACAGCTGTGTCATTTGAAGGTGGTTGCACAGATGTGTCATTTGAAGGTGGTTGCACCGTTGTGACAGTTGAAGGTGACTGCATGTCATTCAGAGGTGGCTGCACATTTGTGTCATTTGAAGGTGGCTGCATGGCCTTACTGGATGTTGATCTTCTGAAACTGAAAGGCCAAAGTCCCCAGCTTCCACCAGAGGTAGTTTGGGCTTTTGATGGATCCCCTACAAGACATTTCCCAACTAGGTCAACAAGTGTCATTCCTTTTTGTTCAAATACGTTTTTACTTCACAAATGTAACCACTCCTAAAACAATTGGAGAAGCCACATCCGGCAGGGGGTAATGACCATAATTTTTAACAGCAAGCCTATCTATATCCAGCTTTTCAGCATCAAATGCTTGAGAAGCAGCATCAACCTTATTCCTTCACATACCAAGTGGTTGGAAAGAGACCTCTGCATAAAGCATTAGGAATTTAACTCTGCGGCATAAGAAGGATGCAGACCCTTACAAATATTCACAACTAGGATCACCCTACATTTATTTCCATGTTACCAAATGACTCCAAATGCATATAATATCACTCCCCAGATATTTTTATGAATAATGCAGTGTAATGTGTGCTGGTTAGTTCTGCTATCGTGAGAACTAAACAGCCTTCTACGTTGCAATTTCTTAAAAAAGTTTACTTCAATACACAGTTCAAAAAATGCAAGCCCCCAAAACAGAAATGGAATTTAAGCGCACATACAAGTATCTTACCAGCAGCGGAATTGGTAACGTCACTTTTGAGATTTGAATTTTGAGTAACTTCATCATCAGAAAGGTCCTGAACTAGTTGGTTTTTACTTTCTAAACTTCCACGGAATAACTCCTCTTTGCAACGCAAAGACCACTCCAAAGTACAATCTGAGTCCACCGAATGGCTTAAAGTATGATGGAAACCACCAGTATCCAACCTGTCAGGGTGAGCCCATGTACTGGGCAGTGATTGCGCCAGCCATCCAACACCAGAAGCGTTATGAGCTATAGGAACACCAATGGAACTTGACATCATCTTTGAATTTTCCATCAAGTTTACAAAATCGGGTAATTGATTCTCTTCTTCAACCAACATTTTAGGAGATGAACAAGATTCATCATTTGCATCAAATGACCCATTGACTCCTCGGATACCTTCAGGAGCTGGAAATTTTGACTTATCCTGAATCTCGTTGAGTTTTCCTTCATCAAGATCACTGAAAAGGAATTGATCTTCCTCAGAACTCTCTGATGATGGAATACTACTGGTTTCTCCAGAGCCATGCACGCCTTGCTCTGAATCACAAGAACAATCAAATGAAGCTCCGAGCTCCTTTGTGATAATTCCATCCGCACTTTTCTCAATTTGTATCTGATGGCTGGAATTGCATGTGCTGGAACTGGTGGAAATGCTCTTTGAATCAACTACTTCTGCTGACTCAACACTGACCACCTGAGTAGAGGAGGATTTTGACATGGTCAGTGGCAGATCAAGGTTCACCTCATCAATGCCATTCATGCAAGAAGATGGATCTATTTGTTGACAATAATTATCAAAAGCCTCAATGTATTTGGTCTCTAGCTCCATATCCTTAGGTGGCCGAGTAACTAAATCCGGATAGAAAACTCCTACTACTTTAGTGTCAACAGATTAAGAAGTTACTGTGCTGTATCAATTAAGGAAACATACTATTTTGCAGTTTAAGCATGTAAATGAGCCAAACCCAGCCTTTATGTTGAGATAGTTAGAATTCATTATAGTGAATAACTAAGCACAAGTTCAGTGCTTGAGCTTGGCTCATTTGGCAACTAGGCAAAGCCAAGAAAAGCAACCTCAAGCTTGAGGCATGAGCGCATGATTTCGGGGACATGTGAGCCAATAAAAATCTTGACAAAACTTAGAAATCTATTTGTCCCATGTAGAAACTATACAAAAACCAGAAAGTAAAGGAAATGAGAAGGACAACGTAACATGCGGACCAAGCCTTGTAACTCAGACCTTCAGAGGGTCACTGCTTGTGATAACAATGTTACTAAACTTTAGTAACATGAAGGTTGTTTGCTAGGAAACGGCTTGAGAGTGGCTTGATCTACTCCACGTGTTATTTTAACAACCAAAGTAGACAAGTTTCAACTGCCTCAACTTAGGAATGCTTACAATTTCAGGCAAAAACAAAAAAAGTTGTACATCATGCAATAATTTGCAAATATTTATGTAGTTGAATAAGTTGAAAGCATCCATTTTTTTCCCCTTAGTTTTAAAAGGAAATTTTAGCACAAAATCTCATGGTGAACGAGTTACCTGAGATAGTAGCTCATTTGTTGCATGTAACTTTTCAGTAGGAGGACAATGTCCTCCACTAACAAGGTACCCTGCTTCCTTAGCTTGTTTACTCGAATCATTTACGTCCATGATTGATGTCTCAGCTATCTCCACATAAATGATGGATTGAACTTCTCCAAATTCATTTTCCTCTCCTTGAATGCCAAAACTAGGTGCCTCTCTTTCATCAGAATTTGAATTTTCATCATGGTTCTCCACAGAACATGCATTGAGCATATCTGGAATTGGTGAATCATGAGTGGTGATTTCATGTACAAAACCCTCACCCTTGCCATCAAAATTAGTAATTGTTAAAGTAGGTTCTTCATCATCAGTAGAAATTTCTGATGTCAACCCGTCTTTGTCACCCAAAACAATTTCATCTATTCTGGAAGTTTCAACAACTTTTTCCAAAGTATCAAAACCTGGCATGTCCACACAAGCTTCACGAACTGCAAACTCACCACTCTCAATGCCAGACTGAAAATCATTGCCAACGTCTGTATTGGAGAAACTACTTTCCACAATCAGAGTACAATCACGGTCCACACTGGTTCCCTGAGGTAGTAGCTCATCTGTTGCATGCAACTTTTCAGTAGGAGGACATACTTCCCTATGTCCTCCACAATCAAGGTACAGTGCTTCCAGAGCTTGTTCACTTGAATCTTTTACCTCCACAATTGAAGTCTCGGAAGTCTCCACGTTTATAACAGATTGAACTTTTTCAAATCCACTCTCCTCCCCTTCAATGCCAAAACTTGATGCATCTCTTTCATCATCAGAAGCTGAATGTTCATCATGGTTCTCAACAGAACTTGCATTGAGCATATCTGGAATTTGTGAATCATGAGTGGTAATTTCATGTACAACACCCTCAGCCTTGCCATCAAAATAATTATTCATCAAAGTAGCTTCTTCAATAACAGTAGAAAAGGCAGATGTCAATCCATCTTTGTCTTCCAAACAAATTCCATCTACACTGAAAGTATCAACAACTTGTCCCGAAGTATCAAAACCTGGCACGTCCACACAAGCTTGATGAACTGCAAACTCCGAACTATTTGTACCAGATTGAGAACAGTTTCCAATGTCCACATTGGAGGAACTACTTTCCTGAGTAAATGTATAATGATGGTCCACGCAGGTTTCAGAGGTATCATGCAAAGATGAGTTAACCTGGTTTGATTCAGTATTTGCTCCCACAGCTTTATCCCCCTCAGCGTCCAACTTACCTGAATCAGTTAACTGTAAGGCATTAGGTTTTCCAAGCGCTGAAGTGGCAAGAGAAGTAGACCACTGAACCTCCAAGAGGTCAGCAGCAATCTGAGCACGGTCCAATGAACTTCTCCTTGCTACATCAGCATCGTCATCTCCCTCTCGATGGCTACCCTCCTTCATTGACCTCCGCCCAAAAACGAGACCCATTATCCTTGACCGCTGGGAATTAGTCCTATCCATAACCTTCCCACTGCTACCCTCAACCAACTGGGAATTAGTCCTAGCCACAACCTTCCCATTGCTACCATCCTTCTGTACACTTGAATTCGGACTACTGTCATCATAATTGAAACTTTTCGACTTCATTGGGCTCCTCGGTGAATCTCTCTCGTGGCCTGAAGACAGAGGAGATGATAAGGATTCCACTTCTGAACCTTCAACCTCCCTGAGAAAGTAAGCTGCACCTCTTCCATCAAGATGCATGTGGAAATTAGCATCAACCCCATTAACATTAATACTAACCACTTTCTCCCTCGTCTTTAAGACCCCTTGAAATTTCCCGAATCGAACATACCAGGGTGAGGATTTGAAGCTCCCATCTGGTTGTTCCACTACAATGATGTCCACAGCTCCACCAAAGGGGTGAAAGGGACCGGCAACAGTATACACCCAGCTCCCTATCCTCTCCACTGCAAACATCTTATGATACTTGGATTCCTCACACCACCCGGATCGATAAACAATAATCAAAACTCAATCATCATATATATAAACAACCAGAATGATGAACCCCACGATACGGTGAGGCTCAAATCCTGCGAATTCCACACTTAAACAAGTCTCCCAGGTAATAATCTATCTACACAAAGCTCAATCCCTGACAAAACCCAAGATTACAACACTAAAAACTTCTTCAATTTCTCAACTGATATCAATCAAAATCACTAATGCTCCTCACACAGATCAAATTATGAAATATACTACAGAACCCACCTAGCTCAATAACACATCAACACCCAACAGAACTCAGGAGCTGAAATTGGTGGAGAAAGCCGCCAGCTCAAGAACTCAACACTGAAACACAAACACAGACCATAAGAAAGACGACCCAGAATGAGAAAATTGGTTTGGTTGCAAGCAGATAGAAGAAAGATGGGGCAGTTGCTGGTGCAATAAAGGCATATTCTTTTTAATCTATTCGAATGTGCCAAACTGTAATCATAAATATGTTAAATTCCCAGCTGATGAAAAAGAAAAAAAACAAAAGACCCAATTTTTAGTTCTCGTTCGTATACGTTTTTTTCCCTTCACATTTATAATGCCAACGGTATTCAACATTGTCAAGTAAAATAATAAATAAAATACAATAAAAAAAAAGAAAAAAACAACAAAAACACAAAAACAGATTGCAGGGAAAAGGAAACTGACCAGGAAGAAGAGAGGAAAATAAACAGAAAAAGGGACTAAAAACGCCGAACAGGTTTTAAGATCTCTACATGTTTTTCTTTTTTTTTCCGGGAAGGATGGGAAAGGCGAGAGAGATTTTGGTGTTTTTTCGTTGTTTTTTTTTCTTCCCTTTTTTTTCTTTCTTGGGAATGTCGATGAAGGAAGATCCTCAGCGACACGTAAGCAGTTGTTGACAGTTAGGTGGTGACGTGTACCTTTGCTTCTAAATTTTTTGAAGGATGGACGGACCCACGTGGTCCGGGTTTTAGTCTAACGTATTAAACATGAACTGTGTGACTGTGTGAGAAAAACACAATCGCATGGCATGGAATGACTCGTGTGGCCGGAAGGGAAAACATATCGCATTTGTTTTTCC
>NBIL01101152.1:0-16479 GCA_002752925.1 Viola pubescens var. scabriuscula | reverse complement strand
TAGTATATAATACTAACTCTCCACTTTCCCAAAATCCACCTAAATCCGCTTAAATATCTTTTGACTAATTTCGTTTAAGTTCTGTCGAGCTTTTAAATACTGGTCACTCTTTCACTATATTTTTCTTCATTCTCAAAACTCGAATTCAAAACTTTAGTTAAAGATGGATAAATCTCTTACCACTTACTAATGTTGATTTTAGAAGAAAAAAAACGGTCTTAATTAGCATTCCTATCTGTGTTATTTTTTTTAGAAAAATTACATAAAACTGTTTTTAGTGGTGAAAATAAACTCTAAAATAGGAAAAAATAAATAGTTGAGTGTTTTGGTATTCTCATTTTTGCAATTATCTGTTTGATTATTGTACAGTTTAAGACCGATGTGACTTTATCATGATAATTATTTCTTATGGTGTTATATAAATTGCTAGTGTACAAATAATGATGAAAGATATCACTATAAAAATGGATCATAAATTACATGATTTGCATTATAAAAGAATAAATTATAAAGAGTTTAGGTGAATAATGAGCATGGTCCTGAGGAAATATAATACAAAAATAAAAATTAGGAAATTCTATTCGATGCAGTTTGAAAGTTTCTCTTTGAAGAAACCTTTTGAGAATATCTTTTGAGTTTAAAATTCGATCGCATTCCCGTGATTACACGTTCAAGAGAGAACATGTGTTGTTGTTGATCTTAATTCCCTTTGATGATTGCACATAAGAAAACAATATATAATACCTTATCATGATTTGTTCGCATTTCTTCTCATCAATCACTTCAACCCTTTCAATTTCAACTTCTGGAAAATGTGTATATTTAATTGTTTCATCTTCTTTTATAGAATCAATCACTCTAGCGAAAAAATAGTTAATATTCTAAAAATTATATTTAATATTTGATGCTTTGAATATCATTGATTATATATTAAATATTTTCTAAAAAACAAAAATAGTTCAATTTGTGATCAGGAGTTTAAGTTTAATAGAGCCAAACCGAACAAATATAAGAGCATATTTGTAATTTCGTTGATGCAAGGTGTTATTTGTAAAAGTTTTACAAACGCAGGTGGTAAAAGATCTTTTAGTTAAACTAGTGGTTCAGACCTAAGAGATTTTTGTGCTGTGGTTTTGAATTGATAACAGGTATCTGCCACCATATACCTCATTTTTGCCCATTAAGAAATATAAAAAAGTTTCACAAGAGAAGCAACTAGAAAAAGAGGAGGAAGGAGGAAGGAAGCCTTTGATGCAATGGTGGCTACAACTATTTTCACCACTGTCATATTTGGTCATGTTTATAATCCTGATATGCATTATAGAGAGAGAACAGATGATGACCGACCCACTCAACTTTAATGTCCTAAACATCTCCTTAGAAGTAGTGAGGTAAGATGGATTTATTTAGGGTGGTTTCTGATTTTCTGTTTATTTTTTTATTTCTTTTAAATATAATAAAAAAATACCACTTTTTATAGTTTTTGAAATTATATTTGTTTTAAAAAATTGTTCATAAAGAAAATGAAAAACAGAAACAATACCAAATCATTTCTTTGATTTCACCACAAAATCTAATCTTTGATGAATTTCACCAGTGCATATGGGAACGTGGGGCTCTCTACTGGGTACAGCTGCAAGCGACAACTGAAAGCAGGAGGAATGAATTGCAGTGATGCTTGGTATGGATTTGTTGGAAGATGGAGTACCAAAGCCAAACTCATCCTTGTCATAGTCATGTTCTTTGGAAGGCTCAAGAAGTTCTTCATCGGAGGTGGCAAACCCTGGAAGCTATCCTAGTAATAGTAGTTAAACCTATTCTTGATTAGTACCGTATTGTATCTTGTATATGGTCTATGTTCCAAACTAGCATTAACGTGATATATCCATTAAGTTATATTATAAAAATACCGATGAGTTTATAATTCGGCAGTGTACTTCCTTGCAAATCACGAAAGGTATGTAGATAAGAATTGCAAGTTAGAGAACTAGAACTCAATGGTCAAAACCTAACCTCTTCACACTCTACAAGTACCATTGAGTTACTGGCTCATTGGTACGGAGGGCTAGATTTTGAGTTCGAGTCACCAATTTTGCATTCATAGAAAAAGAAAGTTTACAAAGCGTAATACATAACTTCTTTGTTATTCCTCCAAAAATCATTTATTCCTTCCAACAATAAAATATATGGAAGAACATAGATTGGAGTTTCTGTAAAAGCATTTTATTTCTTGAGGAGCTGAGTGATGTGATGAGACCAGTATAGACGGTTTTATACAACAGCAACAAAAATAGGACAAAAACTGAAAAGCTTCAGTCATATAATATATCAATAAAAAGGTAGTAAAAGTAGGAACCTATCATCATCCTCCATCATTTTCCTTCCTTATCCGCCGAAGCATCATCTTCCATTTGGTTGCCTAACTTCACAATGTCTTCCACCAGTATTTTTCCTTCTGTTGCAAAACAAAAATAAAAATAAAAAACAAAAAAATTGAGTAAATGCCTTGGAGAAGAGAGAACAGTGCTGAGATGCATCATGATAAGCAGAAACAAGCACTACTATAAATACAATCATTTTTCAATTTCTTAATATTAATATTAAATCATCGGACTCTTTTCGTTAAAGAATAATGCTAGAGATACTAACTCTTTGATACTAACATTTTACTAATCGATGTGGCAAGAAATGCTTTTGTGGTGTTATTAAAGGGATTTATCTATGAAATATCTATTTTCATTTATTTTGCCCACTAAACTTGCGTTGATAGTTGAGGAATGACTCCAGAAGTATTTGAATCAGTTATAGTGCAGTCATACAGACAGTCTAAAAACCTTTTTTTTCAACAGGTGAAAATAATGACCAAGAGATCTGCATGATGCCAAAATATTGCTACTAACCTTTGTCTTTGGAAAGGCTGCTTATAAGTTCTTGAATACCCTCCTTGTCCAGGTGGTCCTTTAGGTACATGGCAGCTGATGCAACCTCCTCAGAAGTCACTTTCCCGTCGTAATCCCTGGTATCAACAAGTGAGAAAATTGGCTTCGACTCTCTAAGAAAAACTTTAAGCAATATATACATATGTACATATATATATACTATATCAGGTTATGACAACATCCAAATCACCCCAACCAAAAATCTTAAGCAGAATTAGGAAGGAGATGTTAAATAGAAGTTTTGACAGATATAAACATTGCTGGACAGGCAGGTCAGTATGCATCACTAGCCTAATGACTGGAGAATTTTCAATTAAAAATATTCACCGAAAGTAATACCCAGAGGACATTTTTTACAGTCAGAAAGGAAACACACAATGAACTTCAGTTTGATGTCTAAAATCCCAACCAAAAATCTTCAAACAGAAATTGTGAGAGAAGCTATCCAATTGAAGTTTTAACAGATTTAAACATTGCTGGACAGACATTCAATATGCATCACAAGCCTAGTGGTTATGGAGATTTCAGTGAAAACATCACTTAAAGTTATGGTCAGGAAAACAATACAAGAAAATCTTCCATAATTTTAAGTCTGAAAGGAAACATCCAACATCTAAATTCTGGTAAAAGGGAGTTTCAATCTAACTATCAGTAAAAGTTCCATGAGAGGAGACATCAAAAGTAACTTTGACGCAATAGCATTAGGAAATGTGCAATGAACTTTTATATTGAATAATAGCATCTTATGGACAGCACAGATGCATACACAAAACACTAGCTTTCTGTTTTAGGGCAATAGCACTGACATCAGTATTCATGTTATTCCATCAACAAACTTCATTACGGCCCAGTCTAAGACACCTCTTTGTGTTCACATCACAAATGTGGAAGTAGGATACCGAGATTTTTCTTTTTTCTTTTAATAGACTAGCAAAACATTGCATCTTGGTGGTTACCAAACTTAAACATAAGACCAAACTATCAGCAGTTCCAAATATTGCTAATGTATTACACAGCAATAGGTAGTTCTGGAGTAAGTTCGACATAAAATAACACACGGCCCATACAGCTTCCAACAAGTAATGTGTAACAAACCTATCAAGCAAGCGCCATCGATCTCCAATTTTTGCATCAACATCATCAATTTCTTTTTCTAGTTTATGGAGCATGTCATCTACCTGGAATGCATAGAAATATAAAAGAATCCTTAGTCAGCTTAAAGTTTTTAGTTGCATATTTGAGAATTTAATATTGCAAATAAAAAGAGACTAGGACCAACAGCAGATAACACATCATAGCAAATAGAAATACAAGATTCTCCAAATGTACTTACTCTCTCTATAAGGGCTGAAGAAACCTTGTCAGCAACAGCCGTTTCAGCAGCCTGGTCACTCTCCTCTCTAGCAGCTTTGTATGCTGCCTTAGCTCCTTCCTCACTTGCTGTGCCTTCTTTGTCCACCATACTGTTATACAGATCTATCTGGGAGTATAGAAGGTATATGAACAAACAAACAAAGAGAAAAGATGTGGAAATGAGATTTGATAAAATTTTAATATTAGAGCACATAATTCTTCCTTCATTTACCAGCAAGGCAATTAAAAATTCCAGAGACATATAGTCAGTAGAAGCTAGTACACAAGAGAAACTCAACATTTAAACGGATAACATAGTTTGTTTATAAAATGAAAAGTGGAATGTGGAGATCATGCCATCTTGGAAAATGTGAAGGGATAAGGCAAGTAAAGGATTTGCATGTAAAAAATATGCAGCCAAACAGGAAAGGAAAGCCACACCACAAAAAGTGGTCTATCTTCCTAATGAGAAGTGCATACACAACATGTCAAGAAATACAGTGGCATTTTCCTTTTTTGCAATTCAGAAGACTGAAACAGTGCAAAAAGATCACCCAAAAAAAAAGATAACAAGAGAGATTCAATCATTTCTTAGAATATCATGTAACTACAGGCCTAATTAAAAAAACAAAGCGAATATTAGGAAAGTGTAAATGCCATTCACTTTCTAGCAATTCAAAGAATTAAATTGGTCTAAACATGACATACCTCCTTTTTAACAAGTCGCAGGAACTCTTCACGCTCCCAGCTCACAGACTGGAATAAGTACCCAAATAGAAAGCAATCTGATTAGATGCCAAGATGCTAAAGAGACTTATAAGTTATAACTAAAATGTAATTGAGCATAAGCGGGAGACATTGTTTCATTGCTTCAGATCCTTGATTATTAGCAACACACCAATTAAGATGGGTAGTTGTGTCCTTGGATACTTCATGAAAATTTCACATGCAAGTCCCTTTTTGTTAATCTTACTTGCCTCAACTGTCCCCAATTTGAAAGCAAAAAATATCTTAGTGTTGAAAGTTTTTGGTTTGAACAGGAGCCCTTGGCAATATAAAACATAACAGTATACTACCCGTTAAGAGGCCAAGGAAGTGTCAAGTCTATATATTTTTTCCACACATCAACTGGGGAAACAGTGGCAAGTCAATACATAAATGCTTTTGAAACTGTTCAGCTTCTTCAAAGATATGGCAGGGCTTGTCAAAAGTCAGGAATATTTGTTGTGTTTCAGGAGTAAAAGAATGACAACATAAAGTATCAGCATTTATTTGCTGCATTAGGATGGACCAAAATTACAGCTGCTCCAAGAGGCATCATTTATACATTGAGTTATGTTATAGGATAGGGAAGGATTTATGGCTTATTTATGATGATGTACTTCAGAGGTTTTCAGGAGTCACTTTAGTTGATTTTGGAGACAATGGAGAGATCCTTTACATTACTGCCACCTGTGTCTTGGCAATTTCTCGAATGTCTTATGTCTACCAGTATTTGTGGTTCTCTGTGTGTGTGTGTAGTTTGGTGGAAAGGTGTGTGTTTGCAGACAAGTGCGCATGTGCTGTACAAATATAACAAAGAACAAATGATTATGTTCCTTACAGATGCAGAAGCTAACACAGCCAGTGCACGACTGAGCTCACAAAGCTGCTCATGTTCCTCTAATGTTTTCGATTTGGCCTTTTCTTGTTTTTCTCTAGCCATTGGATCTGTCATCTCTTCCAAAGCCACATCCTTTCGGCTGTTAATAGATTCCTTCATCTTGGCCTGCTCCTCCTCCTCTTCCTCTTCCTCCTCCTATATTTTTAATTTACTTAGAACCACTAACAAAACAACAAAAAACATCCACATAACAAGAAATAAAGAGATGGCACCATATTATAGAAATTTCATAGTCCGTATAGATTGGTCAATCAAGCCAGACCAATGTACCAAAACAAGTATAATAACGAAATAGCAGTTAAGTCACACAATAAGAAAAGTTTTGGACATTTTAAGAATCACCATTTTATGCAAATTATTAAAGGGTAGCAGTCTCACTAGATTTGTGATCCTACTCCAACAAAACCATGGTTCAGTAATTAGTTTTCCCAATTTGTCAAAATGTTTGATGGAAGTAAACATGACATCTTACCTTGATTAATTCTTCCTGCATTTCTAGGAACTCCAACTTTCTTCTCCTTTCTGAAACTGAATCTTCAGATGACAAGGCCGTGACTCCAACGGTATCCACAACTTCATCAGGAAGAGACGAGAGAGTAGCCTGAACAGCTTCCTCTGGCCTAACTTTGCCAGAAACAGAGAAAGCTCTGCCCAAGGGAAATACAGACACAAGAGTTTTATGAGCCACTACGGCCTTTAGAACAAAAATAGACCAGAGAATAATTTAGTTACCTAGATAGAATCAACAGAGAAGATGGAACTGAATGATTGAGAGACAAATCTAACCAATCACGCAACTGCAAAAAAATAAATAGAAAATTACATGGGACGAAGACATGATGCTTTTCTTTTACCAAATATAACGAACAAAACGTGGTATACCATAAAAATGGAATTAACTTTCATCTCATGGATATGTTATGAAATGCACTACAGCTAGTGTGGTGTGAGAGGAAGAAGTAATTTTGGCTGCTTCAAGAAAGCTTGGCTTGTTTAAAAAGTAGTAGTGAACCTGTATTCTACCAAGGATGGAAGTTGGTGCTCCCACCCTACCTCGAAGGGCCCGATAAGAATCATTGCCAAGATGTGAGGGATCAGTTTACTTCCAGAAGAAACCTTGTGACGGTTATTCGTTGTTGGATCATATATGTAAAAAGAGAGAACTCTGAAGCACTTTAGTGTACAGCATGGAGCAAGTGTATTTAGAGGAAAGATAAGCTCTAAGCAATGGGTTCTCAATCATCTATACTTGGAACTTGATGTGAGATCAATGAACATAATCATATTATAGTGCTCACGGGAGATATCATCAAATTCTTACAAATTGCTACAAAAGGTAACTCAACTTGTTAATCGCTAGCGAAGAATTCAATTGCACAATATAGCCATGCGGCATGCAGGGCTGCAAATGAGCGAGCCGTTCATGAGCTGCTCGACTCTTGGCTCGGGAAAAGCTCGCTCAATGCAAGCTCGATTGGTTTAATAAGCCAAGCGTGTGCTTAGCTAAGCTTGACTTGTTAACTCATGAGCTATTTCTTCAAACTCGTGAGCCAGTTAGCACTCAATTTCTACATTACTTCATTACAAAAAGAATCCTTCAACAGATACTAACTTAATTGTTTGAAAAGATATAAAAAATCATGAATAAGTTTGTACAATGAAGTTTAGTAATCTTATATGTTTGCATTTAATAAAAAGTCAATTTCAAGCATACTAAACAAACTAATTTTGATTTGGCTCATTTTGTAGCTCTAACTAGGCTCGAGCCGAGCTTGAGCCACACCAAAATTCAGCTTGCCTAAAACTAGACGAGCCAAGCTTGAGCACATCAAAGCTCAGCTCGGCTAGGCTCATTTGCATCCCTAGAGCTGTCCTCACAAACATGGGAAATTAACATGACAAATGAATTAAATATAACCACTGAGGTAACGCTATTATCACAAATTTTCTTCTTTACTTTAATCAAATGAAAGCAGAACAGCACAAGTTGTTCTGTCAAATAAGTGAAAAAATTGAAATACAGCATTTTGGTGTCACCTGTTGCCTCATTTCCTCCACAGAAAGCAATCCAAGCAGACCCCGGTCTCTACAAGCTTGACGAAGTTCAGCTTCTGAAAGAGACTCCACACCCTCAGCTTGGATCATCTTATCATCATTCTTGATCCTAGCAGATTCATAAAATAAAATAAATATAGAAGTTCTATATCATATCATATAAATTCTTCAATAATTCAGATATCATGGAAGTTTCTTGCCCTCTTATCTGGAACCTCGTGACTCACAAACAATGAACACTTCACTACAGTAAATTTAAACTACTAATGTACAGCATCCTTTAAAGTTAAGCAAATTATATGCAAATTGCAATACACGGGAAAAAGAAAACAAAATCCTCCAAAAAGAGCTGTTTGATGCTCCATGCACCGGAGGACTCAATCTCCTGTAATTCTTACTCAAAGGGGTCTCCCTTTCCATACAGCACTATCCTCAAAAAACTGTAGATACTTCTAGCAGTTACAAGAGAGTACCGGAAAAGTAAATAACTCCATAGATGACAGATAAATAACCCAGATCTATCATCTCAGAACTGTCTTAAAACATAATACATACTCTTGCAATCTTCGCCGAAGCATAAAACGTAGATACGCATCTGTTCCATATGGGCTGATACCCATGTATTTACACATATTTACTAATCGGGGCCTGCATTTAACAAACAAAGCAACAAGTGTATTAATTACACATTAAGGTACACAAGGAAGCGAGAGCGTCCTAGAGAAAAGTGCAAAGATATATCCAGAACCACTGAAAAAGAAATGGAAACCTGCTAATGTTATCCAAGGTAAGCTCATCATTGAACAACTTGGCAAAGCCTAAAATTTCTTCATTTGAGACACTAGTACCAGTTCTAACCTGTTTAAATTGAAGAATAAAATGTCACATCAAAAAAACCATTTGGAGGATAAAAAGGCATCAATTATGTACTTTACCAGCATGGGGTAGGACAACAACAAAAAGAAAATTACCTTGCTCATGAATTCATCAAGATCTTCTGCGGTCTTTTTAATGTCTCCACTTCGTGTGCTCTGGACTTCCTTTGCCATCTCTTTTACTGTGTCTTGAAGAAACTTAGCATATTCAATTCTTGCATTGAGCTTTCTCTTCAATGCCTCCTACAAGTTAAGCATTTTGGCAGACATCAATATTTTCCTAGTAAACAAACTCTCCTCAAACCCAGTACTATAAAAGGTGCGTCCATACAGATGCATGCATGTGTTGATTTGTATTAAAATATGCTCAAAATACAATCACTTATAGCACGTTGAATGTTTATGAATACAAAACATTAAGCACTAGACTCGCGATGATAATGGTGATTCAGCTTTCTTTAACTACTTCCCAAAGTCAAAACACGAGAAATTTCAGATATAAGTTCATGTCTGTGTTAAATTAAATATTGAACAATGTTAAAACATATTGCTCATCCCTTGTGTCTAAATTTCTTACTAGGACTAAAGAGAGAATTATCTCCCCAAAGAGAGAGCCTCAACAGAACTTCTACAAGAAATAGAAATATCAGGAGTACATGGTATTTTATACAATTATAGTCTCTCCTTTTTAGCAAATGTTAATAGATAATAAAAGTACGACCCTAAGTACCCAATCCACACTGTTTTATAATAATCTGAACAGAAGTTCAGGACCAATATTAGTGCTAAGTAGGGTGCTATATGAGGCTACATAGGTGCAGCACCACAAACACTAGAAACCAAACATCATAATTTCAAAAGGGAAAGATAACCAGCTAAACAGCAATGCAGATTAACAGAAGACGTGGACCATAAACACTGCTGGAAAGCTTTGGACATAGTCAATGGAACAAGAAAGCTAAACTTGTCATCTTTACCTGCTTTTTCATCTTGTCCTGGAATGTTGAAGGCAACATGTTTGGAAATACGGCCAGGAAAACTGGCAGCAAGAACTCCATAAATGGAACTATAATAAAAACTGCAACAGGAACTAGCCTAAATATATCAGCTGTAGTCCGCGTTAGTTGTTGCCTTTCCCTTCTAGAAAGACCTTTCCCTTTGGCGAGTTTCAGTAGTAATCTCAAGCTGATCCTAACATCAGCCCAAAGTAGTTTTGTACCCAACCAATAGTTCTGCAATGTGGACTTAAATTCATCTTTCCAATGGATAAGCTTCTTAGCCCAGTCTTCCCTAGAGAAAGCATAGTATTTCCAAGTAAGATAATGATGACTAAGGTAAAGGCAAAAGCATAAGGAGTGAAAGTTGCCAACCTGCTCATCGATGCAACAGCTCTCAGAGCAGGACCAATACCCAGAAGTATAGCCCGTATTCTCTGCACAATTGGCTTATCACTCTTCAAGGATTCTTGCACTTTCTTAGCTTTTGCTTTGGCTTTGACCTCAGTCAGGTCTTCAACAGCTTCATCGCACTCCTCTGGAGAAGCTTCCTTCAGCTGTTTGGCAGCCTTTTGTTCATTCCTATCATTGCCATTGCCAACTTGTGGTTGACCAGCTGTGGCAGGAGACGAGAAGTGAGCAGCCTGTAAGAACCACCTAGCTCCAAGAGATGATGAAGCAAGGTGTGGCTTCGCAATTCCATGACTCAGATCTAGAGAGTTATGCCTAGACAACCCAGCTGCCAAAAGTTTGGAGTATCCATCCCAGGAGACCGATGTTAGACCCCCATCATTTACACAACCAGGGACGGCAAATGGATGTCTGGACACCCCAATGGATCCTCCTGTGAGGTCATTTGATTCAGGATGTTGCCCTTGATCAACACATGTAAAGCCCCGAATCAAGTAGGTGGGTTGAGGGAGGGAATTGAAGAGGGACCTCTTCCTGCGCAAGATTGCTCTTGAAGCCATTGGTGCAAATAGTAGTCTCTAAGCAGAAATGAACGTAGACATATCTGAAGCAACCTCCAGACTTAGCCAGCCTGCACAAACTAAAGGTTGGGCATTACACATACATGTACAGTCTCATCGAAATGAACCAACCTTTATCTGATTTACATGATCATGATTCATTAGACAATGATACAACGGATTTGCATATTTTCATTCATGGAATTCAAGAAAAACAAGAGATTCGTTCTATGGAATGAAATGGAAGAAAAGGAAAAGGAAAGTCTTACCCTACGAAGCTGCAAAGAAAACCACCGGAAAACAAGTTTTGGTGCAGCGAAGCGAATGAGCGTGCGAGGTAGAAGTAGAACAGAGGAGAGGAGGGCGGGGGCGTTTGGGCAACTGGAAATGGAATCAAAGATATTCGAATTGGTATATCTGATTATGAAATTATGATATTCAATTGCCTGAGAGTGAGAGTGGGACGACCGACGTAATGCTTATTTTGCTGTGTATTTTTTCATCCTTCTGAAATTTTATCACCAACTCTTGCAAATCCTCTTTCTTTTTCTTTCTTTCTTTTTCTTTTTTTTTTCCTTTTCTTTTTCATCGAGCCCTAGTCTAGTAGTAGTTAAACAAGTTATCAATAATTTCATTTAATAAACAAGAATTAACCTTAGATTTCAAGTCTGAATTCATATTAAGATTTATCGTCACCAGACAACCAATGAGTTATATACTCAATAACAACTAAATATATTTTATTCTTAATGTGTTATTTTTAATTTAGACAAACCTAACGTTCATATAAAAAGTTTAAAATTCAATATATAATAAATGTAAAAAAATACGCATTTTTAATATATACCTATTTTTTGTAATCATACTAATTTTAATTTAAGTATATAAATTATTTTTTAATACACTAAAGAAAAAGGTTGTATAATTACTCCACTGGAAAAAAATTGTTGGCTTTGTCTCAATGTCATGATGAAAAAGTGAGTCAATTTAATAGGAAACGTTAAGGGTTGCAACATTAATTCTGATAGGATTGGGATGATATCAAAAGCAAGTCAATACACTACAAAAAATTGCTACCTAGGGACGGAAATTTTCGTGGCAAAATAACGAAATTCCGTCATAAATAGACATTTTCGATGGAATTTTTCCGTCGCTAAAGACTCGTTAATAGGATAATTTTCGACCGAAATACTAAAGGCTAAATTTTTTTGAGGGAACTGTGACAAAAATTCGATCGATAATACATTCCGTCGAAAAATTGAAAAACTTGAAAAAAAAATCGACGGATCCTTTCTGTCAAAATATCAAGAATTTGCGACGATGTATTCCGCTGCAAATTTAATATTTTAGAACTTTTTCTTAAAAAATTAATACATTGGGAGTGGAGTGCCCTCACGCTAGTACTCCCCTACCATCTCTGCTGCAGCATAAGTTTGATACATTCCTTCTTTTTTACTTAAAATCTTCTTTTGTCTTCTTTTTTTTCTCATTATATTTTTAGAACTCTATCATTTAAAGTAATAATTAATTATATTTTTTATATGTTCATATAAATAATTTTAATTGTTTCATTATAATTTTTTTAAGATAACTACATTTGTTAAGAGAGTAACAAAATATTCTATTGTGACAAAAATCTAGTAAATATTTTATAATTAAAAACTTTAATTAATGTGACTAAGCATATTTTTGCGAAAATATAAATAAATAATATTTTATCATCAAATCTCAAGCTTTGTACCATGTACTTTGTATATTTACTCTATACTCTAAACCCCAAACCCGAATCCAAACCCACAACCTCCGTACTTGAAACTCAAATCATACATTGATAAAATGGATACTTATTGAATTTAATTATAATTACAAAATGACACACTAATATGGACGTTTATTACTTCTAAATCTCAAACTTCATACACCAACCCTAAACTCCATAACCTAGACCTCAAACCCCAACCCCGAACCTAAAATTTCATATCGGCACCCAAATTACATATGAATAACATTCGTAAGACCAAAAATGATAAATCGACAAAAAAAATAGTAGCAACGACCTAAAAAAATATAATATTTGGTAAACAAACTGAAAAATATAGGGGAACACAATAGATTTAGGAAAAAACCTTGGTCAATGGCTATTTGGGACAACGTAAAGCTCGAAAAATGGAATCCGTAAAAAAAAAATCCACCTCAATCACACATCTGAGCGCAAAGTTATGGTTGATCAAAGTTTGCAAGGAAAACCATTAACACTATTGACCGAATTTTATAAATATTAATGTGTATGTTAAGTAACTTAATTAGTATACATTAATTTTTAGTATAAGAAATCAAAATTTGGCTAGAAATTATTAATATAATAAGTTAATAATTTAATTTAACATATTTCATAATTAATAAATATTCCTAATTTTGATTACATATTACCTAACCAAATATTATACTACCATACATTTTCTAATTATTTTTCGGGTATGAATATTATTAGTTAAGTAATATTAATATATTAATTTATATATTAAATAATTTAAATTGTTAATATATAAATTGAATAAATGTATTAACATTTTACTATAATTATTTATTTGTTTCGGATATTAATCTATCTAATAACATTAGTGACGGAAAAGTATTCCTTCGCTAAAAAGGGACTAGTGCGACGGAAATTTCGTCGCAAACATATTTCGACGGAATGTTCGGCAAAAACTTTTTACGACGAAATTTTCACAGAAAATGCTTTGCGCGTTTTTTTTCGATGAAAAAACCGATTGAAAGAGTTTCGCGTCACACTTTGCGAGCAAAGAAAGATAGTTTTCGACGGAACTTTTTCCATCAAAACCATTTACGATAGTTTTTCCGTCGAAAAATATTAAAATTTCATAACTAAAAGTCTTCTCACGTAAAAAAAAAAAATTCTAGTTTTCAACGGAAATTTCATCAAAACTTATCAAAAGTTGCGACGGAATTTTCTCCATCGGTAAATGACAGTTTTTTTATAGTGATACCTATGGGTTGAATTTGAACTTTTCCCAATATATTTTTGCTCAAAATCTTACGAGTATATATATACATATATATATGAAATTATATATGTAAAAAGAAGTTTATTCTATTATGAACCTTTGAATCTTAGCTATCTATCTATGAACCTCTGAATCTTAGCTTATTAAAGAACATAATAGTTGATTTTAGCATTATGCCTCCCTATTTATAAAATAAAATGAAAGCAAAATTTAGAGAAGGTATAATATGGAAATGATGTCATGTAGAAATTCTAAACAAAGGTTGGTTTATCGTATGAACATCTTAAGTTATCAACAACAAGAAAAATACAATGTCATTTTTTTTCTTTATTCATGTGTTCAAAATGTCATAGCATTTGCTTTTTTGTTTCAATTTTGTTTCAATTTTATTTTAACTTCCAATAAAAAATTGTATGTAATAAGTTGATAAAGGGGATTGGTGGTGTATTAAATATTAAGAGTTCAAATTCTTAAATTTTAGATCTCATTTTAATATATAAAATTTAATCTCAATATAGGAAGTCATTGCTGGAGTTATATATATATATATAGGGAGATGAACTGTTTATTTATTTAGTTTAATGCTTCTTTAGGTTTCTAAATGAATTTACTAAGAGATTTTAATAATTTATTTATATAAAAATCTAAACATATATAGTATAAAAGAAAAACTAATCTAACTAAGGATTCTATTTGTCACCGATGTTTGTATTGTTCTGCACTATTCATATACTGTTTATACTTCCCTTCAGCATGACGACGTTTGAGCTCTCTTGCATTTCGCCTGACTTACTACCGGTAGGGCCATATCAATAAGTTGACTTGCAACTATCCTCTGCCCACTTTTACAAATTCTATGCCCAACTTTACAGATTTACTGCACACCTTTCTCTTTTTCTTTGTTTACTTTACCCTTAACAATTTACCTTACTTTTTGCTTTCTGCCTCACCAATTCTCTCTCACCACACCTTTTTCAATTTATTTTATTCACGCTTTCTTTCGATTTCAAAACAAATTTCAGAACAACCGACGCACTACCCGAACATCATCGTTGCGTCTACCTATTATAGCTCAAAGCCGCTGCGAATCAACGGTGTTCTCGGTCCATATTACCTACTATTTCGATTGGCCTAAGCTCTCAAGTCTCTAAAATGTCGTCCTTCTCCATTTGTCGGCGGTGGTTGCTCGATTTTCGTACTTCTCCTTCCGTCGCTGGTCTCCTTACTTTATATTACCCATTACTCCAGTAACCTTCGTCGGTGGTGACTCAATTTTCATCCTTTTTTATCCATTGCTGGTAGTGTCTCTTAGTTTTTTATTTTATAATCTATTGCAATATTGATTCGTTTAGCGTCGTAACTAACTCTCATTTTCTTTGTTGATTGGAAGTTCCCTCACCATTTCTCTTCTACTTCAGTCGTACACGACGTTCAACCAGGTAGTCTTTAACCTCCAATATTTGGCTTTAAACTACCCAACAATCAACTTTTGCCTGTTTGTTCTTGCTCCGGTGAACCATTTATTCTATTTTTGTTAAACACAATTCTCATTTGGTATTTATATTATTTGTTCAACCATGCGCCAACTTTTTAAAAGTTTGCACATGTGGATTAACCAATATTTTCCTATCACTTGTCCCACTTTAAATATATGATTAGTCTGAAATCTTGATGTTCTCCCTATTAAGAGTATACCTCCTTTCTAGCTTCCACATGCAAGTGTCATTATGTTTCCTACTTTAATTATATGATTAGTCCGAAATGAGGATGATCTCCCTATCCTTGTCTTTCGCCCTTTGGCCTTCGATGGTTAACATTCCTACTGTCATGTTCGTTGGTCCTACATATTTAGCAAATGTTTGGTTAGTAGAGCTCTGTGGTTACACAGAGTTGAAATAAGCTCATACGGGGGTCATCCTCATCTACTCATGACGAAGATGAAATGGTGGTCGATAAAGATTCTGCCTAATTTACACCACCTCTCAATTCTCTTTACAGTTTGCCTCCAGGCAAACTTTTGGATAGACAATGTGCAACAGGTGTGATCGCATGTTTTTAGTATAGATTTTCCCCTTTATATCAGCCCTTTCCGAGGGCAAGATACTTCTGATTTGCTCTTTTTCCCTTCTTTTTGCAGATCAGAGCTCTTTGAGAGAAAAGTGTAGAAACAAGCTATTTTGGAAGGATTTCTGGTCTTAGAGGAATCAAGGCCTCGAAGCGCCCGAAGACATCCTGCCCTCGACGCTAACCAGACCAGTGAGCTGTCTTGTGCCGTGGAATGTCCAAAGCAAATTAATCCGAAAACCAAAGAGAGGAATCCTAGAACATCCTAGCGGGATTCCCTGCCAAAGAATATCCCTTTTTCAAGTGTTGTCACTTTCCTGGCCATGAGCTGTATTTTGGCCCCTAGTGTATTTTGTTCCCTAGCTGATTTCCAGCCTATATAAGCTTAAATTAGGTCATTAGTTAAGGGAGGCTGGAACAATTAGTACTCTGACATTTTTAAGGATTCTCTCTCTTTCTAGGCAGTGCCTCCAGCTTGTAAAGGAAGAAGGAAGCATTGAACTCCTAAATCGGTTTTATTTAATATTACCCTTCTATT
>NBIL01100994.1:4337-15275 GCA_002752925.1 Viola pubescens var. scabriuscula | reverse complement strand
AATAGTTTGATGAAAATCTCTCTCAAAACAAAATTCCAATAAAAAGAAAATTAAAATCACAGATTTGAATAGTATAAAGCGCCACATCTTGTCTGTCAACAGAAAAAGAAAGATCCAGGTGGTAGGCCAAAAAGGTAAAAATGATACATGGGAAATACCATTTGGAGTTTCTGCAGTAGAACAATGAGCTCCCCAATCTGGTCCCATAGCAAGAATACCAACCCAAGGTTCGAGATTTCTGATGATTTACAAGTTTGTTTCACTTTCTTTTCCCCAGTAGCTGTGGGCAAGAGAGTAATGTGCTGGTGTGGTGCATTTGAATCTAGTGATGCTGGCTTGCTACCAACCTTTGTCTTTCTTGTTAAGGCTTCAGTGATGGACAAAATACAATCAGCAGCAGCTACTGAAAGGCGAGAGGGCAACTCAAATCCATCCTGTAAAGTGCTAGTAAATCGAAAGATAGTAAGGACTTTGGGTCTTGCTATCCCAAGTATGAGAAAAGTAACAACAAAATCAACACCTTTTACATGAAAAATAAACCACGTCAATTTATGCTGACTATAGAACAAAATTGCATGGATCATTTTCTCAACAAGTGGAGGGGGGAAACTGAGGGTGAAACTCATAACGCTACATGGAGAAGTGCAACTAGTGCTTAACCAACCAAATTACTTTGTCTTAAGCAGAGTTCACAAATTTTATCCAAGTATTTAGAAGCAAGCATTTGATCCTAACATACAATATGAAACATTGTATAAAATCAACCAATTCACACTTAGCATCAATGATGAATTCATAGAAAACACATGCATGGTCAAAAAGAGACTGAACCAGTGCGAACTGGCATATACAGCAGTCAGCACAAAACCAATAGAAACTGAAAAGCTTGTGTGATTTAACAAGTCCATCAATATTCCCCAAGTTCCTATGATCATTAAACATAAAAAAAATCATACCTTCCTTTGCAAACTATGCGTGCCAAATGTGGTAGACACGAACAAAGTTTTTTAATCAATGCATTATACTTGTCCCTTATTCCTGCCACAAATTGTGAACTATCAACCTCCATATAACCACAATAACAACATCACACACAAATTCAAAAATTACACACCAAAAGGACATCATTACCATTTAGTGTATACTGATCCATAAAACGCTCATACCCCAGAAGAACACGCACCAAAACACACCAACCAAGAGCAACATAACGATCATCTGTTCTCAGTATTACATCAGCCAGATTCGTCGCAACAGCTTCAAATACAAATTCATCTTGAAACAACCAGTTTATAACTATCATAGCTTGGGTCCCATGCTTCGAGTCCTTGGTCCTCAAACACTAATAGCAACGAAATAAAACAGAGTGAACTAAAAATAAATAAAAGCAGCTCATTAAGGCCTAAAATTAACATAAACAAGAACAGAATGACAGTACATTTTCAAGGACGGGGATGAGAACATCGTCCAATTTCTCGTTCCGTTCGGCGGCGTCTTTGACGTACCTGTTGATGAACCAGAGCGAATCTTCTAGAGAACCTGAAAACAGGAGGACAGATTGTAATGCGATGTTGAGCGAAAACGAGGATTGCAGTGACGGAAATGGAGAGGAGGAAAGTAGTGGTAGTTAAGGGTACCGGGCGGAGGTTTCGGGTTGGAGACGCGGGGAATGGACTGGTGGAGTTTGCTGGTGCGGGTGGAAAGGAGAGCGGAGATGGCTCGAGCGACGGTAAGCGAGACCATCGTCTCGGGCGAGTCCGATTTCCATAGTAGCCTCTCTTGCTCTTGTTCATGCTTCTCCATTGATTTTAGCATCAGATTTCAGTGAAAGTAATAGTTTTTGGAAGTCTGGAATTTTATAGTACAACAATTGCGGTTCTTTACAAAGAGAACAAAGTCGACTTTTTACTAAATGTATGGAGCTATTAAGACTTTTTGGACAAATAGAGGGACCAAAATAGACGTTGATCTTTTTCTTTCTCAAGTTAATTTACTCCTCGTTTCGTCTCTTCAATGGTGTCCTTCGCCTTCTTGGCATCTCCCTCAGTTTTATGATTTATACCTTTATAATCAAATAAATGGGTGCGATGAATTTCTCTATTTGGGCGGAGAAATCGTCCCCATGATTAAATGCTTCACCAAGTTTTCCATCGACCTTTCCTGCCACCACCAACCAACTCAGCTCCCTTAAAATCTCTCTTAAACCCCTTACTAAACCTCTTACAGCAGCAAAACCCAACAACTGAATCTTCTCCTCCTAACCAAGAACTCCACCAATCCAATTTCAATCGTTTCTCTTTTGAAGAAAATTTCAGAAACATATGCACCATCTTATTCCGGCAAACCCAATCGAGATCCCTCCAAAATGGTCTCCAACTCCATGCCCACATCATCAAATATGGGCTCCAAGCAATCCCACTCGTTTCTCACCACCTCATCAACTTCTACGCCAAGACGGAGCTACCTCTCTGTTCCCGCCAGATATTTGAAGAAACCCAATTCAAGTCTGCCACAACATGGAGCTCGGTTATTTCCTCGTTAGCTCAGAATGAGGAGCCTATTCTCGCCATTGAGTACTTCCGCCGGATGCTTTGCGAGGATGCGCGGCCGGACAACCATATATTCCCTAGCGCAACGAAAGCTTGCGGGATTTTGGCCCGCTCTGATGTTGGGAAATGCGTGCATAGTCTTGTCCTGAAAAGTGGGTATGATTGTGATGTGTTCATTGGGAGTTCCTTGGTTGATATGTATGCTAGGTGTGGGGAAATAAGCGATGCCAGGAACGTGTTTGATGAAATGCCTGAGAAAAATGTGGTTTCTTGGAGTGGGATGATGTATGGGTATGCACAATTGGGTGAGGATGAGGAGGCCCTGAGGTTGTTTAGAGCAGCTCTATTGGAAGGTCTGGCAGTAAATGATTTTACATTCTCAAGTGTTATTAGAGTATGTGGTAATTCAACGTTACTCGAACTAGGGACACAGATTCACGGGTTGTGTTTGAAAATGAGTTATGATTCGTCATGTTTTGTTGGTAGCTCTTTGATTTCTTTGTATTCGAGGTGTGGTGTTGTCGAAGGAGCTTATCGGGTTTTCGATGAGGTGTCTGGTAAAAATCTTGGGATGTGGAATGCTATGTTGATGGCTTGTGCTCAGCACACTCATACAAAGAGAGTGTTTGAGTTGTTTAAAAGATTGGAAACTTCTCGGCTGAGACCAAATTTTATTACTTTTTTGAGTGTTCTTTATGCGTGTAGTCACGCAGGCTTAGTCGAAGAAGGGAAATATTACTTTCGGTTAATGAAGGAGTATGGGATTGAGCCTGGGCATCAGCACTATGCTACCATGGTGGACTTGCTCGGACGAGCTGGGAAATTGAAGGAGGCACTTTTAATGATTGAAGAAATGCCCTTAAAACCGACAGAATCTGTGTGGGGAGCGTTTCTGACTGGTTGTCGCCTTCATGGGGACACTGAGTTGGCAGCATTTGCGGCTGATAAAGTCTTCGAGTTAGGCTCTGTTAGTTCAGGTCTCCATGTGATGTTATCTAATGCTTATGCAGCTGCTGGAAGATACGACGATGCAGCCAAAGCCAGAAAGATGCTTCGAGACCTTGGTCAGAAGAAGGAAACAGGCTTGAGTTGGGTTGAGGAAGGAAACAAAGTTCACACATTCGCTGCAGGCGAAAGGTCTCACCCGAAAAGCAACGAAATTTATCAGAAATTGGATGAATTGGGAGAGGAAATGGAGAGAGCTGGTTACGTTGCAGACACTAGTTACGTGTTGCGAGATGTCGATGGTGACGAGAAAAACCAGACAATTAGGTATCACGGCGAAAGACTTGCCATTGCATTTGCCCTCATCTCTCTCCCACCTGGTAAGCCAATTAGGATCATGAAGAACCTGAGAATCTGCGGGGATTGCCATACTGCAATCAAATACATGTCCAAGTGCACTGGTAGAGTAATCATTGTAAGGGATAACACCCGATTCCATCGGTTCGAAGATGGAAAATGCTCATGTGGTGACTATTGGTGACACCAAAGTGTAAGAGTTTCATTTTCTTACCTGACTACATTTGATCTGATAGGTTATACATTTACAGGAAAACGAGGTTCCTGCCAAGCTTGTTACCTCATTGCTATATGGATTCTTGGATTCTCAGTTGTAGGCATATGTAAAACCAATGGCCAGATTCATGACCCGTCATTTTTTTCCATTCAATCCCATGAGTTGGACTCTACTAAAGATAAAGCTCTGGCAGATGTAGTATCTACCGAGCTTGTACCATTTCGGTTGGGTTTTCCAGCCAAAACTGTACGAGCAATTTTTTGTTTCTTCTCGATCTACATCTCGGTCATACCTTAGTTTGTACCCAACCAAACGATTGACAAATAATGTTATAATATTTTCCTGTATAATACCAAATTTTGTCAATTTCAAGGCATTACAGCAGTGATTAGCATCAAACAAACTATGTATCCATAGTTACAAATTGACCAAAATACTAAAAAAACATTCTTTTTAAAGAATGTAGGACAAGTTTTCGTCCTCTTAATAAAAAACAGTTTTTGAATGGCTGTGCTTTTAGACGATTTCTAGTCAAGCTCCTATATATATATTTAAAATCTCAAATTGCACTGTCATTTTCGAAACTAATTCAATTGGGCCCTTATCATTAATTAACACGAAAAAAATACCCAAAAAAAAATACACCTTCCGAATTTTATTAGCGTTCGTTTTAATTATGTAATACTAGAAAGAATGTCTTTTGATTCTTTTTCTTATTTCATCCCAACTCATTTAAATATACGAACGCGCTAGGTATCTACTTGGGTGGATGGTATACTCGGCCGTGTATTTAATCCAAGCACCGTCAGATAGTAAAAGAGCGGTGAGAACTAAGACTTCATCAATGACAAGTTGAATGCATTTTACTTTCAAAGTCTAATAAAAAGTGTTCATTTCTGTTGTATATCTATGAGATCATGTTGAAAGACAAATATGATAAATGTATATCTCCATGTCCATTTCTGTTATAATACTCTCTAATTATAAAAAAAAACTAAAACAAAAATGGTTACAAATAATGAAGGAAGTTACGAAAAACAACCATTGGTATATGATTTCAAGTATCTCAAATTATTAACAAGTTACGGAAGACGTCCATGCATGTCGGGTAAGTATCTCAAATATAAAATAAATTACGGAAAATATCATTTCATGTAAGATTTCAAGTATCTCAAATAAAACACAAGTTACGGAAAAAATCCTTTCGTATGAGATTTTAAGTATCCCAAATAATAAAATAAGTTACAGAAAATATCATTTCATGTGAGATTTCAAGTATCCCAAATATAAAACAAGTTACAGAAAACACCAGTTCATGTAGGATTTCTTGTATCCATAGTAATCCACAAGTCACGCCAAACCTCTTATCGTGTCAGATTACAAGTACCCCAAATAACAATATAAGTTACGAAAAGCGGTCATTGATGTAGGAGTGAAAGTATCTCAAATAGTAATAAACAAGTTACCTAAACACCTACTCTCTTGTGTGATTTCAAGTATCCAAAATAATGACTAGGTTTTTAAGAGTCCGGAATAATGAATTAGTTACGGAAAACCTACTCTCGTGTGAGGTGCAAGTATCCCAAATAGGGGTGTTAATCGGTAATTTTGGAACAAATTACAAAGTATATATCGAGATTTGGCAATTTCAGATCGAAAACAAATCTTCCCAAATATGTATATATTTTCAAATAACGTTCCGTTCCGTTCCGTTCCCATAAAACTCCAGATTGGAACTTCAGAATTTTGGAATTCCGAATTCGACAACAAGCTATTAAATTTACTACTTTCAATAATGTTTGAATTTTATGTTAATATGTTATTATTATGCTTATATACAGTTAGTAACTACTAAGTAAGTAGCAAGTTACTGGTTTATTACCAACAAATTATCAATTAATATATAAATACATAAATATAAGTTTAATATTGCGGTAATATGGAAGTTCCAAAATTAATTTTTCAAATTCCATTCCAAATAAAAATTCGGACCAGAATATTCCAATTCCAATCTAGAATTAAAAATAATCTTCCGTTCCAAATAGATAGGGTTCGGGAATGGAACTTCAATATTTTGGAATACAGAATTCGGGTATCACCTCTAATCCCAAATAATGAAATGAGTTACGGAAAACGTCTGTTCATGTAGAAGTTCAAGTATCACAAAGAATGAACTATTACAGAATACTTAGATTCATGATAATCGGAAAACGCTCATTGATCTTGGATTATGTCTGCGAAATAATAAAAAAGTTACGAAAAAACTCGTATTTGGTGGGGGTTCATGTATCCAAGATCATGAGTGAAGTTACGAAAAACGCCATTGAACTTGGATTTTGTCTGCGAAATAATAAGTACGTTACGGAAAAGCTTGTATGTGGTTGGATTTTAAGCATCCCACGAAATAATAAGTACGTTACGGAAAAGCTTGTATGTGGTTGGATTTTAAGTATCCCATGTAATAAGTCAAGTTACGGAAAACATTTGTTGATCTTGGATTTTGTTTGCGAAATAATAAATCAATTATGGAAAATTTTGGAATCCCATATAATGAAATAAGTTACGGAAAAATAGTTGTACGATTAAAATGTGAGTAAGATTGAAAATCTCGCGACCTATAAATAAATTACGGGAAAGCTCATATGTGGTGGGATTTCAAGTATCCCAAATTACGAAAAAATAGTTATACGATTAAAATATGAGTAAGATTCAAAATCCCACGACCTATTTACCGTGAGAAGCACATTTTTTATGATTTTTTCTCGGAGAACTTCAAAGGCTTTTAAGTCCAAAATTATCTCCAGTAAGGTGAACATATCCACCCACTAAGTCGGACATATCCACGTTGGTGGAAGCATAGCTTTTCCTTTAAATATAACGGCATGAACCAATTTTACATAACTTTAGGTTTTCTTTTTGATAATCTATTAATCTTGTTCCACGGGTTGATTTAAAAGAAAATTACTATTATCAATAATTTTCTACAACATTTTTTTATAGGTTTGAGCCGTTTTTAAGCTCAATCAATTATGACTAATATTATCGATATAAATTAATTTAAGAGGTAAATTACTATGATCAATCTTTCGGGAAAAAAAGTGCAAATAATTTTCTCGTATAAAAATAGACACTTCTTGCTTAAGGGTGATAATACCAAATCTAAATCAGTCACGGTCTCACACCAACTTGGTTTCTCTTTTACCAACCATTGTTTTTAAGTCTTTTAATTTTTATGAGAAAATTTAAGTCGTTCTTTTAAAATCAGGCCTAAAATTCACATGTGTGCGCTATTTCCTGTATTGACCCCAAAAGGTGTGCGGGTCTGACTCGGTTTAGGTCTTGATAACAATTGACGTTCTAATCTAACATAGCAGGACAGCCGAGCCCACCTCCGCCAAACCGCAGAAAATACAAAACCCTCCCAACTCCCAACTCCCAACTCCTGTGTTATTCCTCTCTCTTGTTTGCTGTGGATTTCATATCAGAAAAGCACAGAACTGCTTCGTCATCTTGGTATTGGCTCTTCCTCGGTATGTATTTCTTCTTCCATGGTCATAGTTTTCCTGCTCTACCAGTACCATCTCCCTCTCTGTATGTAGTTTGTCCATTATTAAAGCAAAGGGTATGATGAATTTTCATGAGTTGGGCATTGCTAATTGTACCCAGGTTTCAAGTTTGTATCTTTTTGGTAACATAAGTTTGGGATTTTAGTTGACTGCAATTACCCATTTTCTTGTTCTCTTAAGTTCTGAAAATACGAGGACTTTTCCATGGCGGATTGAGATACTGGATTCTGCTTTCTCGTTTGGTTTTTGCCACTGGTTTAATTTCTGTTTGGTATCTTAGTCGAATTTGATTCTATTAGAGTGTGAAAGATCTATAATTTTATGTTATGGCAGTTAAATCTGACATTTTTGGTGACACAATTGCGCTACTCCAATGGGTGTAGTTGAAATGATCTTCTTATTAAGTAATATGCTAGCGTAGACTAGAAATGCTGTGAAAGTGATTCCCTCCTTCGAATAGAAATCGGAAAAGAACATAAACAAAAGCAAATTGCTTTTCAATTTATCTTTTCTAGTTATCAGGTGCCACATTATGTGTCTTTAGACTCCCTGTTCTATTTTTAATATCTAGATTATCTCTGGCCTTGTCAGGAACACGCCTGATCAGAATGTTTGCTTCAAGCTGATGGTCTTTAATGATCATAGGCTTACTAAAGCATCTAATAAGATCCTCACTCTGTCCAAGCTTGTGAATAGTAGCATCTGCCATTCTGGAATATCCAAAATTATGAAAGAAATTAATGTAAGAGGTTGCTCCCGATTACGTACTCTTGCATCTGATGAAGAATCTCACATCCAAGAATCAATGTCACTGCTTGAGGAACATAATTCTTCACTGTTAAGTGCACATTCCACTCCTGAAATAGAAAAGAAGTATGTGCATCATGTTTATGATGCTATTGCCCCTCATTTTAGTGCAACAAGGTTTGCCAAGTGGCCTAAAGTTGCAGCTTTTTTGAGCTCATTGCCGTCAGGGTCGCTCGTATTGGATGCAGGATGTGGAAATGGGAAGTACTTGGGTTTAAATCCTGACTGCTTTTTTATAGGGTGTGATATAAGTGAACCACTTATCAAAATTTGTGCGGATAGGGGGCATGAGGTTCTGGTTGCTGACGCATTGAATCTTCCATATAGGACTGGTTTTGGTGATGCTGCTATATCCATAGCAGTGTTGCATCACCTAAGTACAGAGCAAAGGAGGAAGAAGGCAATTGAAGAATTAGTCCGGGCTGTTAAAAAAGGTGGTTTGGTACTAATCACTGTGTGGGCTGCAGAACAGGAAGACAGATCATTGCTGACCAAATGGACCCCCCTTGCTCAAAAGTATGTAGAAGAATGGATAGGCCCTGATAGCCCTCGTGTACAAAGCCCTAGAACATCCATCACATTAGAGAGCATACCAGAAGCTGAGGAGAATAATGCTGATGAGCATTCAAAGGAGGGCCCCAAGGAGAATCCAAACGAGAAAGATGTGCATTTAGCCTCCCAAGGTGATAAAAATGCAAAAAATCAACAGGAATATTTTGTCCCTTGGCACTTACCTTATCATCGTGCTGAAGTCAGTGGTGCATCTGCTTGTGCACTTGCTAGTGGCCTGGCGAAGAAAGACGATAACAAGGGTGCTGTGGTATACAACAGATACTACCATGTATTTAGTGAAGGTGAACTTGAAAGGTAAGAAGCATATTGGTTTGTTTTTTAACTGTTTTGAACCAGTATACATGTCTTTGTTTCCCTGTGGTACATCAATATGGACCTTATTTTTCCTCTTTATTGGACAGTGTTTCGCCTTGTGTATTATAATCTTTTGTGTGCGTAGATATCATCTTTGGTTTAAACTCGTCACCCTCTTTGTTCACGTGATGAATAAATTTTCCGCTTGTTGTTTTGCTATCATTTTGCAGACTAGTATCTGGCATGACCAATGCGGTGATTGTTGATCAATTTTTTGACAAGTCGAATTGGTGCATCATTCTTGAGAAGACGTCATGATGAGTACCATTACTGACACATGGAGATCTGAAATCTATTCATACAATGATGATGGTTGAACTTTTATCACAGCTCTCAAGAGATCTGATCCTCGTATCATCCACCTCATCGACTGGTACTTATGTCTTTTTCAGTGAAAGTGAATGCTCAGTCCGGTCATTTGGTTTGTTTCTTTGGTGACTCTTTTCAGCCTGTATTTTATGATTCTTGAGTTTTGCTGGGAATAAATGTCATGCTCAATAAAGCAGATGCTTTTTATACAGATGTTTGAATTGAACCTTTTGTTAGTCATTCTCGAGAATGACATTCATCTTGTGCCAAGGAGCAGCGCTCTCGATTCAATTCGATTCGGTTCATAAGCCCGTTGCAGTTTATATCACAAAGTCATATGAGTTTCGATTCTATAATTTTTTTTCTTTCCCTCCAGCCATGGATAACCCCATTTTGTTTCCTTTTTTATAATTAGGATAAAACCATTTTAATGTATAATAAATTTACTAGTTTACACAAGTGAGTCTTCATTCAATCACTCGGTAAACTAGGTGAATTGCTTCTTTATTCTTCTTTCTATTCTTTCAATTTCTTTCAATTATATTCATCTCTTATTAAAAAAAAAATCAGCATAATATCTCGAGAAAATGACTAATGTCATCCATATGATCTATCTGGTTTAAATGGATGAGATTAACTCATTTGATTCAAAAGTAAAAAGGGTGGCCACCGAGGTAAAAAAAATAATTTCCCTTCTATTTTTCCTAAATCAAGGAAAAATAATTTCCAAAATATTGTTAAAATTCTAAACAAATACTTAACTCATATTACTGGAATTATAAAATTACCTTTCATAATCCATCAACCAAACACCCCCTTATTATACAGAAATAAATAATCTTTTAAACATCACACATTTTATGATTTATAAAAATAAACTCAAGGTATGAGAGTAAATTAAAAATATATGGAAAATATATGTTCAATATCATTAGTATTAGTATTAATTGAACAACTATCATGGAACACAGAGATATCCAAAAACCTTTATTTCAATTTACCATCAATTAAATTGCAAGGCATAATTTGATTCTTATTTTTTAATGATTGTTAAAAAAGGATAAACTCTACCTCACAAACAAATCTCCATCCTTGACCTTGTAAATATCGAAAAATTATGTATATAAGCATACTTCACTTTTATCTCCCAAAGGAATATGCTTAATTTTCTTTTGGATTTTTGTCAACATGTTTAAATTTTCTTACATGGATGTGAGTTCTGTAAGTTTTCAATTTCTTTTTCCGTATCATTAATGACCAC
>NBIL01100928.1:0-24177 GCA_002752925.1 Viola pubescens var. scabriuscula | reverse complement strand
AATTTTTATAATATGCCTGTGGATTATTTTTGCCCCCACCTCCCATCCCGGTACAGGAATTTGTTTAAGAGTCTTTGCGGGTAATTGTGCATGTGGAGGAAGAAGAACACGACATGGAAATTAATTACGCATAGACTGATGCTCTGCCTTTTTCTCCTCTGTTCCAAGAAATTGCATCTCCAACAAAATCCAAAAGCAACTCTTTTGTATCCCTTATTGAATGTCGATATCTTTCCTATATGATCAGAACATTTTGACTTTTCAAGGAACTCTCTTCACTCTCTTTCTTTCTTGTTTTGGTTTTTTCTTTTTCTTTTTCTTTTTCTTTTACCCACTCTTACTCACATCCAAGAGAAAAATGATCCTTCTCTTCTTATCGGTATTTTTGCAAACACTTTGTGCGCAAGCATTCATAACCACCAGCAGCAGCAACAACAACAATTCCTGCCCCCAAACATGCGGAAACGCCACCGTCCCTTTACCCATTGGGATTCTCCCCGACCTGCGCAATCCCATTAATCTGCTCCTCCGATTTCCAAATCCAAATCCACAATTTCCAAATCCACGATTTCCAAATCCAAACCTACAATTTCCTACCCAAAACCATAAAACTCACCCTCCAACCCAACTGCTCCCGCCCACTCAATTCCCTCAGCCACCTCTACACCGACCGCTACGCGCCGTCGTCCACCAACGCAATTCTGTTACACCTCTGCTCCAAACCCTTCATGTCCTGCAGCATCCCGACGATTAGCGTGGAAAGACTCTTAAATAAATTCCGGTACCGGGAAAGCATTCTGTTTGGTGGGAGGTGGGAGGTGGGGGCAAAAATAACCCACATTATAAAAATTAATTTTCATGTCATACGTACATGTCAAAGTATTATGTAATTTTTTAACAACCAAACAGAGCACATGGTATTTTAGGTAATAATGGTTAATTTTGACCAAGTAAACAAATGTAGTGGTTTATTTGACTCACTTACAAATGTAATAGTTTATTCGGACTTGAAGTACAAATGTAGAGGTGAATTCGACCATTTTTTCTTGATAATATAATATACACTTTTTGACGAGTAATATAAGTACAAATTGATAACTTTCAAAGGTCATTAGTACAGTACTAAATTTTTTTTGGGTACTTACTAGAAGTGCTAATTTAATTTTCCTTGTAGTAGAATTTTTCAAAATTTGATGAGGGGGTATTCCGATCAACTTATCTTTCTGAATATAATAGGTATTTTAACACAAAAATAAAAATAAAAAAAACATATTAAAAAAACAAACTCTTTTTTGTTGAGAAAGTTAGAAAGTAAAAATAAGCGTTAGTAACTAGGTATTATTTTTTTTTCTATAAAAAAAACTAGATATTATATTTACAGCGCCCTATGAAGAAATGACACTTCAAAATTGGCTTCCTGTCCGTGTGGAGTAAGTGTCGGACATCGATACTCATCTGACACGGCCCAACACATATCTAACACATATGAAAACTTATAAAAAATAAAAAGTAAATAAATTTTAATCGGACACTTTGGGAACATTTTATAAATATGCCGAGGTGGAACCATAAATTTTTTCTTGGGTGGGCTAACGTTAATATATAGAATACAATTAGATACATATATACATACACACATATATATTTAGCTAGTTAACAAAATAATTAATAATTATACATGTATACAAATATTTTGATGGGCAACTTTTAAATAATAATTCAAATTTTAATTTGATATAAATATGAAACTTGAACATTCTTATAAATTCTAATGGTACAAAATGAAGATGTATACTAAATATTTATTAGCAAAGTATAAATCGTTAAGATATATACCAATATTTTCTTACCATTAATGTAGATTTAAATTTTAAATTTTCTAACTTTCATAACTAATTAATTAATTATTAATAAAAATGCAAACAAATATAAAAATAAAGCATAGATATATATATATTAAAAAAAAAAGGGTCAGGGAGTGGGCAAGCTCATTCCCATCCTGACATCCCTCGGCTCCGCTACTATAAATATGAGCGAATAGCTTTCCGACACGTCAATCATATTTCTTAAAAAATAGTACTAAAATTAAAAAGGAATAAATATAAAATAAAGAACAACCAGGAAAGATACGACATTGATTCTCTTTTCATTCAATCATTCTAGAACTTTTCACTTGATAGACCAAATAAAGAGTATGCATTTTCTAATTAAATTTTTTATATTTATTTTTAATTTATAAATTAATGAAACTATGAACTTCGAATTTTACTAGTCAATAATATAACGCTTGGTAAATTTAAAAAGAATAATTATCTACAGAAGTATTTTGTTAAAATGATATTATAACTACTAAAATATTCTTTTTAATATAAAAAATATGTAAAATATATTGTAAAGATTATATAAAATTAAAACGTGTACTTCGTCGTAGCGTGTCCTAATTCTTTTAAAAATTAATATATCATGTCATATATTATCCGTATTTCGTGTTCGTGTCTATGCTCCGTATAGAGCGCCTAAAATTCATCCAAAAATGCCAATTAAAAAGAAAATTAGGAACGTTCGGATCCTGTTAATTTTTTTGACACGTGAGAAAAAGATCTCTCACGTACCAGTCAAAATCCCCACGCGCACACACGCCAGAACCCCATCGCCACACGGCCTCCTGCCTTCAATTTTCATTTTCATCTTCCATTTTTACTCATCTCACTCTCCTCTTCAGATTTCACATACCCCAAAAAGCTCAAAAACGACATCCGAGGGGCGACCTAACACCAAAACGAGAACACAATCTCCCCTGAAACGACAACGTCTGCATCATCTTCATCGTCAACCATGTGGCGAAGACTACTCTATTCCAATCTCAAAACCCTAACCACTTCCTCCCCCGCCGCCGCCACCTCCACTTCCGCCGCCTCCACTACCACCGCGGCTCGGTTCTTGTCCACAACTAATCGATCTTTCTTCACTCCTTCATTATCGCGTTGCTCCTCAGTCATCGCTCGCTACTACAGCGCCGATTCAGGTTCGGATCTTTGAGTATACACTCCGGAGTGTTATCATTTCTATGTACGTTGCCCATGTAATGGTTATTGTTTATTTATATTTGATCCGGATTTTTTTTTGAATGTTTTGTAGCGGCGACTGGCGTTACAACTAAGAGGGTTGAGGATGTAGTGCCGATTGCTACCGGGCACGAGCGTGAGGAGCTTGAAGCTGAGCTTCAGGTATAGACATTTCACTCTAATCATCGGCACAATAATTATTATCATTCCTGTATTGTGAGATCGTTGCCAGTTACCTCCCTTTATGTGATCATTTTCTGCTCTGACACGTTAAAAAGTTTTTTCATTTATACATTACTCTTTTCTCCTAAGAATTTTGTTCTGAGTTTTTTGTTTTGGGTGAATGGCTGAATGCCTGTTGATTCACATTTCAGAGATGATTCTGATTTTAGTTGGTATATTCATTTGTGTAGGGAAAGGATATACTTGAGATCAACCATCCAGTTGGGCCTTTTGGTACCAAGGTTAGTGATATGCTTGCAGTTTTAGGTTCATCTAGTGACTTAATCTGTCTACTGGTTTCAATACTTTAGATTGATCTGTAGTCTCTCTCTTGCGCACACACATGCACGGAAATGCCAATGGGTACATTTGTTCGTTATGGGGATTTTTTATTGTTGTTTTATGGATACTATTTTAAGAGACAGTTCTTTTGATTTTGCTAAAGGTCAAATGCCCCTGCGTGATGATTTCTGAATTTATTCAAGATTGCTGATCCCATCAATTTATTTGATCTATTAATTCTCATTCTCTTAAATGTTATTTCCCACCTAAAGATCCATGCAAGAAATCAACATGCATTGCTTTTCTTGATATGAAATTTACCTTTTTGCTTTCCTTTTCTGACATTTTTACAACTTAACTATATTGATAATGTTTGTATTTTTCAAACCCTCTGTATTGATTGATCCAATTGTTAGTGTGCTCCCGTATCTGTAGAAATTTTGATTTTGAAGCCATCCCACAAATGTCTCTATGAACTTTAATCATTGTAAACATTAACTTGCTGAAAGAAAAAGTAGAGAATTTTGTAAAGAATTCTCCTCAATAACCCGAGTCTCGATTGCAATTCAAGATCCTTTTGCAATGGGTTTTAGAGTTTGCTGCTTTGGTTGCAGAACAAAAGTTGTATTCCCGTGGTGTTCATATTTGCATCCAATTACGAATATGACATTTTTCTAGGTTGGTTGTACATAGGCTGCTTTATTAAAAGAGTGTATCCATGTTTCTTGTTCAGGTTAGGGAGGAACCTCAGTTTTTATTTTTTTAATAAAGTGACTAAGCTTTTATTGAAAGCAAATATTTTACCTTATTTTATTATAATATTTTTTCAAAATTGATTGTAACTACATATTATGATGCAAATTACTGTAATTTAGCATACACCTGTATATGTATACAATATACGTGCTTTCACGGAAAATTTTATCAAATGTGAAGCTGCAGTAAGAGGTGGGTTGTGAAACTGTTTGCTGTTCTAACAGACCTATACTTAGGAAAAGTTGCAATCCTCATGCTGCTTAAAATGCAAGCTTCATCTGAGATGAAAACCTGAAAAGGAAAACCAAAGTCAGAAAATCTAATTTCCATTTGCAGTTTCATATGCACTATCATCATTGGAATCCAAGAAAAGATCTCCATTCCCTTTGTTGCTGTACTGCCCAAGCCTTGGCTAACTAGATTAGCTTAAACTTTGTAATGGGGATCAGCTGTCTTGTCTAGGGGAGAGATGGAGCTGATCCCTTCTTGAATTAGAATGATTGCTGCTGCTTAGGTTTTTGCCTTCATATGAGCTTTGCTTAGCTGATTAATTGGGTGTTAACTGCTAGTTGTTTGCTTGTTACTGCTTTGAAAAATGCTACTATTGACGCTTTCATTACATGCTGTGGGCTAGAGTCATTTGAATATACTGTTGCAAGTAGTTACGTAATTGATTTAAATCAGTGTGGACTAGTTCAGTTACTTGTAGACATTAGTTATTCCAATATGCATCCACTTGGAGATTGGATTTTTGTTGTGATGCCACTTTGTTGCAATTTCTCTGACATTATTTTTGTGGTAATCTAATGAATTACATTCTTCCCTAGTGTTATGCTTTGATTTCCTAATATGCCTTACAGCCTTTGTTGTGCTAAATTAATATTTAAAACCAGCTTTAATTCAATACTAACAAAGATCGCTTCTGCTTCCTTTACACCAGTCCAGTGATCCACAATTTTACTCCTTTTTTACTTGGAAAATTCGGCAGTCTCAAAGTTGCAGTCCTAAGTTACTTGTTAATTTTTATCTCCCACTATAAGAAGTTGTAGCCGAACTCTTTTAATGTGGGGTTTTATGCATGGTTCCTATGATCGTTTGTTCACATGTGAATCATTCAGAACGGAACTTCTTGCATATCCATCATCTGTGTGTGCATGTTATTTTTACATAAATTGCTACATGTTGAGTTGCTATTTTATTTGTTCAGTAATGCCTTTGTGTTAGAATGATGTGCGTTTCCATTAGCAAATGTTTTCTTTTCATTATTTATTTTATAAAAACATTGAATTTGCATGTAGGAAGAACCTGCTGTTGTTAAGTCCTATTATGACAAGAGGATAGTTGGATGTCCGGGTGGTGAAGGAGGTGCGCTATCTTCATTGAGTAAAACTTGGGTGAATTAGTTCATTTTGATGATTTTTATTTGACATGTTTTTTTATGCCCTTATGTTATTGGATTGCAGAGGACGAGCATGATGTTGTCTGGTTTTGGCTGGAGAAAGGGAAGTCCTTTGAGTGTCCAGTGTGCACACAATACTTCGTGGTAAGTAGAATGGGGAGAATTGAAATCACTAGTATCTTTTAGGGCTACTATCTTGGTGTCAACTCTGTGATATATAATAGTACAATTTATGAGTAAGCATGCACATACATGCTGAGATGGTTGGGCACACCATGAAGGAACTGAGACCTACCTTGTTATCTTCATTGGTTGCTTGTGATTCCCACCCTCTCATTCGGAGAGGTATCCAGTTCTTTGTTGAGTTGGCTTCTACAAGCCATGTATCATGTTTATAGCTATTGTGGTTGCCAATCAATCTTTTACTATACTGCATGTTTAGGAGACCTCAGAGGAATGGGTCATAGCTGTTCACTTCATTTTCTGTTGCGGACGTTTGTAACTTCCTTCACTGTTAGGGAATATTCCTGATAAAATTGTTGGTGATTGGCAGCTAGAAGTTGTTGGCCCTGGTGGACCTCCTGATGGACACGGTGATGATGAGGATCACCACCACCATCACTAATCGCAGCTTTGAGTTTTCCTGTTGGAATAAATTGGGGAAAATGATGAGACAATTTCCAGTATACAATGCAGCTTCGACATTCAAAAGCTTTATGTCCTGTTTGTATTTCATTGGTCATTTATTGTTGTGGCTGTTGCTTTGGCAACTCTCGAGTTTTTGTGGTAATGTAGACACAGACTGGTCATCAGCTGGAACTGTGGATTTTTGTTAGGATGGATTTGATTAATGCATCGCCAAATAATCGATGGCTACGCTTATATTCTTTTCATGGAGCTTTTTCATGTCATTTTCGAAGAAAATCATAGAATCTCTACCTTGGATCGTTGTGTTGCTGGTATTCTTGTTTTCTAGTCTAGTGTTCTAGCACCTCTCGTGCCCGTCACTTTTCTTCTCGTCTTCTGTCAGGGTGGGTAGGAAGGAACTGCACAATCGCAATTTGGTTTGGCAAGAAAACTAAGTTCTGTTTGGTGGATAACATCTTGCATGAACTATGAAGTGCTGTCTCAAAGTCTCTTGGTGCTTGATGATAAACTTGAAAGTGGAGAGCACGCATGCCCTAAGGAAGGGTACTACTGGCTATCACGTCAAGATTGGTACCAACATTATAGGCACAGTAGTGGCAGCAACTGAGTTTGGTGGCCAAAGATGATGCACTGGCTTTCACGGTTTTGGACAGAAACTACTACGTCCCGATGTTGGCACATATTAATTCCGTGGGAGAACTTTGTTGCCATTCGGGATCTTATCTAATTTGAGTTCGGAATAGTCCGTTGATGACAGGGTACTTTTAAGTATTGGTTAAGGGCAGTTCTTGACCTCCATATGTGGGCCGTCGGGATCAAGATGTATTGCATCAGATCATAACTGGGCCAAAACATTTGGCTCAATCCAGAGTTTACCAGGGTAGGGTTTTGAGTTGGATGTAGGATCTTAAATTGATATAAAAATGTTATAAATTAGTTTTAAAAACACTAGAAAATTTTGTAACATAGAATGAATAGTTCTTTACTATTCTCAAATGTAAGATGATGTTTTTCTTGAAAGTAAAGAAAGCTTAAACGATACTCATGAATGAGTTCGATTCTTAATAATGATAATTAATACGAGGATTTAAAAGAAAAAAAAATTAATAAGAGAAAAAAAGGAAAGGAAAAGAAAAGAAAATAAGAAATATACGTTATATATTCTTCACAAGGTGTATTCCAAATAGCTTTTTCTTGAACGGAAATTTCACAATATTTTATTTAATAACCCATTCTAAAAAAACGACCAAAATGGGGAAAAAACTTGGTGCACAATCTGGGTTGGAATCAGAATTGATTCAAAATTCTAATTACAGACATTCCAATAATAAGAAAGGGACAACACCAGCTTTTATTCCTTTCAAATAATAAAAACTTAGGAGAGAAAAGTGCATGGAGAAGGTTTTTCTGATATTTAGCTATCAAAATATTATTCCTTTTGCGGTACGAATAACAATTTTTTAAATAGTTTCAGCTATGAATTGTCCACTCAATGATTTTTTTGCTCAAAATTCCAAGCGTTTCCATTCTTCATTTGATACTAATATACTAGAAACTTTTTCCCTAAAAAGAAAAAAAAAAAATACACTAGTAGCTTTAAAAAAATTACCAAACTCATATACTCGTAAGAATGTAATTCAACTAGTTAGTGCATGTCGTTTAAACGATGTAGAGTTTTGTAATGATAATTAATAACAGAAAAAAGAGTAAAATTTACCCTTACAACAACATAAATCAAGACATGTCATTGCAATTGCAATTGAGCCTAATAAGTCACTACATTTATCTACTCAGTCAATATAAACCGCTATTACCTAAAATAGCAATACCTTCTTTGTCATGCACTTTCAAAAATTATCTTGCCATGTTGTGGCTATTTCTTCACCTATAAAAGAGTAAAGCTCGAATAAATTAATCTTCCCATTTTTTCTAGTAGAAAACAAATCGAAATCTATTATTCCTTTTATAATGTGTCAATGATGACCAAATGAATAAATGCAATGATTTATTTAGCTGTAGAAATGTTGTGATTTATCCTGATTTCTGGTGATGAATTTTACACTTTTTCCTTAATAATATAACCAATTTTATTTTTGGGATAATGATATCTTTCGCACCTCTACTTAAGTTTTTGTATTGATTTGGCATCTCATTTCATTTTTGGTTGGATTTGACTTCTCCCTCCATTCACGTTTTCATATTAATTTGGCTCATTTAGATTACGTCGTGCACAGTCAGACGTTAAGTCTAGTGACATGATATTATTTAATCCATGTCAGATGCCACGTCATATTTTTTTAATAAAAGAATTAGATTTTAAACTCATTTCTCCAACCCATTAAAAGATGAAATATGTTAACGAATGAGGTAAATGAGTTTAAAATCCAATTTTTTTTAAAAAATATAATGTGACATCTGTTATGGATTATCACGTTAGCTAAACAATATTAAACAATGCCATATTTTTAGAGTTAACGTCTGACTGTGCATAACATTACCTAAATGGGCCAAATTAATATAAAAATATGAGTGAAAGGGTCAAATCCAATCAAGAATAAAATAAGGTGCCAAATTAATATGAAAAATCGAGTAGAAGTGTCAAAAATATCATTATATATATATTTTTAAAGAAAATGGCAGACTCTTTGTGCGCAAAGCCGCAAACACATTTATGAATCCTTCCGATAACGTTAACTAACAATTATTATATATTTTAAAAATATAATATATATATGTATATACATATATGAGATATATATATATATATACATATATACATATATATGACACATTTTTCTATTTCAGAACCAAACAAGAGTAAAGAGAAAACAACAAAGAGGTTTGACATATTTGAGACAGTAGCATTGTAGTTACTAGTACGAAGAATTTTTCCATTCAATGACTAAGGAAACCACACTATAATTTGCTCCGGTTTCCAAATCTGTACTGAAAGCAAGGTTTTCAATTGCATTTCAATAAAAGTACTCGTCTCGGCCTGTATCATGTTTGTATATGTACATGTATGTCGTTACACACCATTAACAACCATCCAATAAAGTTAATCATACATTTTTTTTTAATATAAAGCTAATTATGTGCTTAACACAAATTAGTAAAATGCGATAGGGGTAGTAGTAAAGAGAATACATATATTTGAATTTCCGACGCTTTAAATTTTTTTTAAGATCGAGACAAAACAATACCGATACTTATCAGATATATCAGCCATATCGATATTTGATTGATATGACCGACATATAAAGTGCGATGAAACATAAAATTTTTAGTCTCATTTTATAGTGGGATGAGGCATACTGAAAAAACCAAGTGTTATGAAATAAGATTGACAAGACTAATTAAAAATAATTAACTATAATAAAAGAGACTTAAAAGCCTCAAAATCTCATTATTCATCGAATCCAAAATCTATTTTATTAAAAATACATGCACTAATCAGTTACGCTATAATTTTTGTGTGTCTATTGAACCTCTTACCCTCCGTAAAATCGTCGGAGCACAAATGCTCTTAAACACTACTCGTATATGTTATATTCTTTAAGTCCCATAAAAAAAGGCTCATTGATTTTTTCTTAAATATCTAAATTAGCATCTTTAATCCCCATTCACTAACTAGTTTATTACACCTACGTACATCCAAATTAATGCAGGATATATAGGGAAACCCTAGCTATTTTGGGCTGGTTCACACATGTCTTGTCTAGTCTAGTCACTAGGTCATTTCCAGCTTCATTTCATACCTAGAGAATTTTGTTCCTTATCACTTTATTCACATTGTTGAAAATTAGAACCCTATTGTCTCCTCCATATAGTTTACCTTTATTACATTTGGAAGCCAGCTAATTAATTAAAAAACTATATCAAACCCATAAAACAAATAATTAAACAAGAATTAATGCTTATAAGTTGCAAATTATTCTCCCAAGTGTTCCTAATTAATAATTATTTTCCCACTTGGGGTAAATTCATATCCCTAAATGAACCAACATTATAATATTTTTTTAATCAGTTTAGTGCTTAGCAGCATATGTTGTCTACAATTAAATAAATAACCACAAAAATAATAATAATAATTATAACCTAATTTTTGTAGTTGAGATTGATTCTTCCATCCCTTAGTGATCATTGTGGCTTGTGGGGGTGGAGTTGACAAGGAAACCCAAAAAGTTGCACTAATTTTAAAAATTTCCCAGATTGATGGAAAACTTCCCCTATTCTAATGTTTGACCTAGAGAAATCAGATGCTGCCTTTTACCTTTTCGAACCAATTGCGACGCGCCACATCCGCAACATTGTTTAGTAAGTGTTGAGTCAACTAGTTATGTAAATGGGGTTTTCCTGTGTAACACAATATATATGACCAGAATAAAAAAGGTTCCAATAGTTAATAACACTATTTTTAATGGTATACTATAACATGAGTGGAGAACTAGTGTGTATAATATATCCATCGTGCTACCTACAATTGCGTTGATCAGCTGATATGAATAGAGGTTTATTTTATTTTAATTAAATTTTTTAGTTATAATTATTATCTTAAGTATGTAGTTATATTGAAACTTGCGAGGAAAAACTTGCGGCTTATACGCGTACGTACTGTGCTTAATGTTTTTAATTTCTACCGTTCAATGGAGAACTAGAGCTTATATTTCAAAGAATTACAAGTGTGAGGGGTACAAAAATTGTTCCACTATATAGTTAGTTCATGCTGCAGTAGCTCTGCATCTTTTAGGTGACCTACATAGTGGTTTTTTTTTGTGATTTGGGGAAGACCTACTAGACCCATCACTCCTAGTCCTCACCTGTAGTCTATGTTTGGAGACATTTTATGGTGGGTTTGGATATCATAAGTTATCTTGGTGAGTGAGGCTAGGATCATATGCCTCTCTTTGGCCCTGGATTTTACATATTTCGGTTAACCAATCAAATGTAAGTAATTATATTCCATGTTTCTCTCCTCTTTTATTTAATTAGTGATGGATTTTATTATAATACGAACAAACTAGTAGTTCAGTGATACTATTTTTCCCGTGTAGTAAATATGTATGAGAGTTTGAATTCTCTTATTTGCGATTCTTATTTATATCAAGAAAACAAAATAAGAAGAAAAACTTAGGTGGGGGAGATGTTTGGTAGGTGGAAAGAGAATTTTTATTTAGGTAAGTTAAAAGTGTTTTTGAATTCTTTGTGTGAGTGATTGAAGTGACACCATGTAGAGATTCCTCAATAATTTAGCATACATTAGTTAATAAAATTGTATGCCTAATTTAGGCTGATGTTACATTAATGCATGGAACCAGAGAACCTTATATGTTCTTTAATTTTTTAGATTATAAAATTGTGAACTAATTAAAAGTTGATTTAGAATTTTTATATATACTAATGATATTACCTTAATTATAAATAAAATAAATATATTTTATATACAAAGTATAAAGTAATATTGTATGCATAACCCCTACTAATTTTGTATTGAAGTAAATAGATAAATTAGTTGAATAGAAATCAAGTATCGACACTAATCTTAATTTGTACGAACAATCATTAGTATATATATACACATGAATACTTTTATGTAATAATAAGAACACTTTGTCAATTTGTAAATAATTACAAATAAGCGCTTACTTATATAGAGAATCATGCGACTCTTGATATTTTGAAACTTCAATCTTTCCGGATTCCGTAACTTTCGATATAAATTAGCATTACATATTTCAACTAATTATACAATTATTTATATCTCATAGTTAATGAATTTTTTTTATAACATTATTTTTGAAAAATTAAAAGCCTAATTTCTACTCCCTCCGTTTATAATTAAACGTCATTTTAGGATAGTAAAAAGACGTAAGCTGCTGATTTATGGACTTATTTTATTTCACATTGTTTCATTTTTACTTCTAATTTCCACTCAAATTATCACACCATCATTAAATTGGGTTGATTCAAAAAAAAAAATTATCGTTTGCAAAAAATATATACTTCGAAAAATATAAAATGACAAGTACTCAAAATAGTATTAAATTTAACATTCATCTCACATGTCAACCTCTTAGAAATTCAAAAAGTAACACATGATAATGCACGAAGAATTAAAGGATTTTAGATGTTTTTTCGAGTGTGAATTGGGACGTCAAAATTAATAATAAATTAGTAAGTTCGTCGTTTTGTAGAGGGTAAGCCTCCATCGCATTGCCGTCCTTGTGAATTAGATATAATCAAAGGACGAATGAAAAGGTTAGTGTTGATGTTTACTGCAAAAAGATATGAGTGGCGCATATATATATATATATATATATATACAAGGAAAAGTACTTTGATAAAAATGGAAAAAAAAGGGGAGACAAAATGGGGACATTAAAGTCTCTTAATAGTGTTTAAAAGGTAACCTTAGTTTTGGACATACAAAGTTATGATGGCATATGAACAAAAACAAACAAAGACTATCAGTGAAAGAGAAGAATAATAAAAAGAGGATGGAGGCAGCAAAAAAGTTCATATGCTTTTTCTTCTCTCTTTCTCACTAAAAACAATTCATACAAATAAAATGTGCCAATGGATACAAAAAAAAATATAATTAGAGCACACCGGCCGGTAAGTATATGTTTTCTTTATAAAATAGATCATAGGTTCGATTTATAATAAAGTGATCGAAAGATTTCTAGGTTTTAATCCGCTGTCTGTTACAAAACAAGAGAAAAAGAGAGAAACCTAAGCTGCAGCAGGTCTCAGTTTTTTTTCCTTCTGTTACTGAGTACTTCCACTACATGGGATTTTCTTTATTTTTATGTTGATTTTTTTACGTCATTAGATAAGTTGTGCACTTGAAAGTTGAAACTTCCTTTTCTATAGTTTTGTGGGTAATAATGGGTATCTCTCAATCATGAGAAATTCATAAAGAAATGATTGAAAAAAAGATATTTTCCTCTGCTGAAATTGGATTATTCTTTCTTTTCTTGTTTTCAGTAACATTCTTGAAAGCTGTTCATCAATAGTATTGCTCCTGTTGCTGTTAATTTTACTTTCTTTTTCAATCTATTTTTCCTGCCACCACTGTCCAGAAGCATAGATTCCTCTCTCTATGTTGCAATTTCTTGAGCCTTCTCTCCCCCCTGTCTCTCTCCTAGCTGGGTGGCTCAGTGATGGATGAATGTGCTATTTTTCTGCTTTGATTCTCTGCTCTTGAAAAAGATTTTCTGCTTTTCTTTTCTTTTTTTCTTTTTGTTTTTGTTTTTGGGTCCTAGCTTGTCTTTTTACTACTCTCCTTTTTCCCATGGATTCTTTTCCTCCTTTTTTGTGCTTGTAGGCATTGAGATTTTGAGATGCAGCTGGTGTACGCATTACACATCAATTAGGCAGCGAAAAAGAAAGATTTATGCATATTCACTTGTTTTATTCCTTTTCCACACTATAAATACACATTTGCTTCCAGGGTTTTTCTTCATTCGAATATCATCTCCTCTTCAAGTCATTTGATTTCTTAGTTGTTTACTGCTGCAAAAACCAAGAAGAATGAGCTATCAACAGTATCCTGCAATGGGTTCTGGTTTGTTTCTTTGCTTACCCTAGTAGTTTGCTATGTGTTTTTGGTCAGTAGTTTTCAGTTTATGGTTTGAACTTTCCAGTACTGGAGAAGTAAACTCTCTTTTCTGCAAAATTCTCAGGCAGCAGACCTGCAAGAAGAACAATCGAGTTTGGGAGGACTTATGTGGTGAGGCCAAAAGGTAAACACCAGGCAACCATGGTTTGGTTACATGGTCTCGGCGATAATGGTTCGAGGTATTATACACACCATTCTCTCCACATTTTGGCATACATTAGTTCTTGAAACCTGGTTTCTGATACTGGAAACATCAAATTATATTGGCTCGAACGCGATACTGACCTGTTTGTACTTAAGTCCATTATAGAAGCTGCTGATCAGTATTCTGCTAAACTTTATATGATAAACTGTTCACTTGCCATTAATCACTTGAGAAGTTTCTGTTTTGCATTTTGTATTGCTTTGAGTTTCACAGACAAGAAACAAAAAGAAAAGGAAGGTGTTACTGTTAGGAAATGTCAACCTCTTGGCATGTTGTTTATTGGAGGGGTCCATTCCATATGATGTCAAAATTTTCATCAATCTTAACTCCTTTTCTTTGAGATTCTTTTTGGAAATAGATTCCATTGGAGAGCAGCCGCGTCGTGAAATATCATAAATATGATAAGCCTAATTCTGATAGACTTAAAATTGAAAAGTATTTGTCATGTTCTTGAAGAAAGGACCATTAGTTCATGTTATTCAGCACTGCAGACGCATTATATCAGCATATTATGCCTATGGATGGTTCTTGAGCCGAAAAGATTTGGTCCCCCATCTTTATAAAAGCTTACTAAGTTGATGTCTGTCATTTTTGCAATCATTGATCATTAAGTTTAAGCAAGTCAGTATAGTTTCCATATGCACCTATGCTCTCATGCTTATCATTGAATTCTTGTTCGCTGCAGCTCATCCCAGCTACTCGAAACCCTTCCTCTTCCGAATGTAAGAACGAAAACACACTATAATTAGCATTTGCTCTATTGACTCTATTGAGAAAGGAAAAGAACAAATGAACATGAGAATATTTTCTTAGTATTCTCTCAAATTCCTTTGACAGGTTAAATGGATTTGTCCTACTGCTCCGACTCGTCCTGTGGCTCTACTCGGTGGATTTCCTTGCACTGCATGTAAGATTGATTTCCTTTATGTTTTCAGTATTTCATGATTAAGCCTATCATTTCAATGGTTTTTTCCTGATGGCAAAACAAAAATATGATTACAGGGTTTGATGTGGGAGAAATCGTTGAAGGTGGTCAAGATGACATTGAGGGTTTAGATGCTTCTGCAGCACATATTGCAAACTTATTATCAGCAGAGCCAGCTGATGGTAATTTCAAGGATAGAAGTTTTTCAAGCATTAACCTTAGTTGCCCATAAACTTTTTATCTAGTTTAACTATTCCATAGACTCTCTTCAATCGCTCATAGAACCCATATGAATTTATTTGTAAACCTTAGCATGTCAGGTTTCGGCATATTATCTCATTTTGTTACGAAACATAAACTGTCCATGTCCCCTGACAAGTTAGTGACACCATTTTACAGTTAAAGTTGGCATTGGAGGATTCAGTATGGGTGCAGCAACAGCTCTTTACTCTGCGAGTTGTGCTGCCTTGGGGCGATACGGAAATGGCAACATCTACCCTACCAATCTCAAAGTTGTTGTTGGACTAAGTGGCTGGCTTCCAGGTTCAAGGTACGAGCGACTCTAATAGGTTGAGCCAAGAGTGAGTTATATTAAATTTTGTCAGCAAAGCTAAGTTCTCGTTAGCAAATGATGCCTCAATTTTCTAGTTGTAAGAGGTTGATATTATCATGCAGGAGCTTAAAGACCAAAATAGAAGGGTCACATGACGCGGGAAGGCGTGCTGCTTCCTTGCCTGTTTTTCTTTGTCATGGAACATGTATGTTTCTTCCTTTCTTGTTTTCAAAATAGAATAGCTGATAGGTTTTTTCTACAGAACCTCTGCACTTAGGAAAATAGCAGATCATTTATCACAACCATTAACATAAAATGAATTAGTTCCTGCAAATCACTTTTACAAATCTTTGTTTTTCTTTTTCTTATGTCTGTCCCTCTAATTTTTATTCTTTTTTCAGCTGATGATGTCGTCCCGTATAACTACGGAGAGATATCAGCACAAAGCTTAAATATGGCAGGGTTCAGAAACATGACTTTCAAACCCTATGAAGGGTAAATATTCTTGCTGATATCTAACAACTGTAAACTGTAGTATATAATAAAAGCACTTCTCTAAGTGGATTCATTTGGCAATTCAGACTTGGTCACTACACAATTCCGAAAGAAATGGATGAAGTTCACAACTGGCTTACATCCAGGTTAGGGCTTGAAGGGTTCCGTTCGTAATCACAGAATCTGAAGGTAGTGAGGAAGAAGAAGCAGGCAGAACAATAATGAGGGGAAAGGAAAAGAAATGGGATTTTCTAAGTAGGTAGTAGAGATATAGAATTTAATTATGGAGCATATGGTATAGATAAGTTAGCCTTTCTAATTCCCTTTTGGCTTCTTGCCAATCTACCAAAAAAATAAGCTTTGGATATGTTTTCTTTCCTATAGAATCTATCGATAGTAGAATCTAAAGCAACAAGTCTAATCTAATCTGGTGGTGAGAGAGCTTTTTGTATCAGCTGATCTTATATTATTAGTATATACTAAAAGTTTGGCTTATTATCTCCTACTCCATGAAATTGTTGTTTCATTATTTCCCCCCTCCTATATCAAATGGATGTACTAGATAGTAATGCAAGCAAACCAAAATTCAAGTGAAAAGTGTAGAGTATGGCCTACCTTAAAGAATGCATGCAGGCTCTTGTTAGAGTCTTGCTATGATACCTGAAGTAGTTGCGTATATAATCTGCGTAAACAGAACAGGAATGAAAAATGCCAGACTCCCAGAATTAGGTATCTTTTTCGATCTCTGCAGGCATCCTCACCACGTCCCTTCCGGACAAGAGACTTATCCCGTTCGAGCATGGTCAAGCTATGAAGGGGGTGACTCTCCCTGCATGGTTTTCTCCAAAATTAGGCATCTTTAAGAAAACCTTTTCACTTTAACAATGCAGAGTCCTTGTCAAGAGTCTCAAGTGCCAACATATGATCTCTTTCACATAAAAAAGCTGGTAAGGACAGAAGTACATACTAAAGATAAAACACAATCATCTATACGATATATTATTAATCAGAACGAAAGTCAGTAACAAACTAACATGAGAACCTGATCTGTTGAGAGATCCAAGGGGAACTACAAAATTGGTTGGAGCTATAAATCTTTATTTGCAATTCATAATTACAATTGCTTTCTCAGCAGGAAAAGCTGGCAGCAGCCACATTACCCAGCTAAAGGAGCGAGAAGAACGAAATATATCATCATCGCAAAAATGATGCTTTCCAGCTTTCTTGAAGAGGAGATGAGCCTGTGGGGACCTTCCTGGAGGACCAATAAAAAAATTCAGATTAGAAAGAAAAGTTCATGTTCTTCAAACATTGCAATGCTGACCAAACAACGGGGATTACGAACCATATCTGTACACTTGTGCCATTAACAGTTCGGTCTACTACCTTCACCATCGCCATCAATTGGATAGCTAGTTCCTTTTAAGTTGCTATATGGAGTAAGAGAAGGGAAGGAAGATATATCTTGTAAGAATTTTCGTCCACTTCTCATTCCCTTTGATGAGGTTGATCTCAACCCTGCTGATTGAATTTGAGGAGGAGACACCCGTTTCTTATTCGGTGAGGTAATCTGCACTCCTTTGGTGGGAGTAGATGTGTTCTTCAGTACCTTAGGTATGTCATCTCCATGCAATATGTTGTAGAGAATGTCAGAGCTTAGGTCATGCAGGCCCTCACTTCCAAACATAGGCGTAAGGCCAGTGGGTGAATGGTTCCATTGAAGGTAACCAGATGAGGAGTGTACAGCAGGTTCATGACAAGATTGGGGTTGTGAAACTCTGGAGTAGCCCCTCTTATTAAGAGGAGTTGAAGAAGTCATTGGTCCCATGCGAGGATTAGATGACGGGGTCAGGTGACTTACATCAATGACATCTTCCCATGTTGGTGACGACTGGATGTCACTTCCAGTTTTCATACTATTACTCTGAGTCTCCAACGAAGCAAGCCGCTCATGAGACGGATTCTCCCATCTCTCATTTCTTCTACGGATAATTTCTGCAATTTTATGAAGGTGTCAGAACGTATTTTCCATCCTTGATCAATTAAAGATTATGGATCAAGCACATGGAAAGATCAAGATAAGAATAAGTAAGCAGTGGGAGTAAAGAGAATACCTGCTTTTTTTCCATACGAATTGTTACAACTTTCACATCGACATCCATCAGAGCATCCAACTCCAGACTTCAACAGAAGAAAAGAAACATTTACAATGTCAGCTTCACTCAAATATCTAGGATTGCTGAATTGACTTTTAATTGTGAGAAGAAAAATCACAATGATAAGATGATACCGGTATATTATTGAAGTGGAAAGAAAATTTCGACTAAAACTGTTTACAAAAAACAACAATTTTAGGAATCTGTACAATAACACTGCTGGTACAAACCTGATAACATTCACAATATTTTTTTAGACACTTTGATTTCTTGCAGTTACATCCTCTTTTGTGCCTGGCTGACGCTGGTGTTGTCCAGTTCCTCTCTTCCTGCAAATATTTTTCTTGTTACAAATGCCCCACAAATTATCAAGGAAAGAAAAAGTATGTAAAGAAAGGAGGTTACCACCGTATTTGCCGGAGAGTTGGTGATATGGTTGACAACCTTAGGAGCAAAAGCAAGTGGATTACGAGCTTCAATTGCTTGTCGTGCATCCATAACTGTGTCCTCATATTCAGGCTTGTTAAAGCAGTTTTCGCATGAACAAGTATTCAGACAATAAATTCCAGCTGCAAAGCACTCACAGTAACTGGCCAATGACAACAAATACAGGTGATGAACTACAACATAACAGGTACCTTTTACCTTACAATATAACTATAAGTTGATCTCCAATTACTACAAGCATAAAGCGAGGAAAGAAGATATCAATATGGGGTTTCCAGATTACTTTTCTTTGAGTTTTAAGGGAAAACTTCGCAACTGGATTTATTTAAGTACAGATGTATTTGGCACATCAGGCGCACCCGTACATCCACTTTCGATAAGGTGAACTGTGTCATTTTCCACAATCCATGCACACAGTCTAAAAGCATGCCAAGATATACCTATAGAATAGAAAGAAAATGCACATACAGTTTGCATTTCTTTTTCCAGAAATTTACTGTATGCATGACATAATGCAGGCACTTACAGTTTCAAGCATTTTGATCTCTTACAGTTGCACCTTTTGCAGCCATCACTCTCAGTGGAGTATTTCCCCTTTTTTCTACAAATTGCACAAATGCAAGTATTAATCCACTCCACTTGAGAAAGTATAAAATATTTGAGCATTTGAATCACAAAAATTCAATTTGACTTGCCTATTCTTCTGTGGGCTCGTTTGGTTTGACTCTTCCATTTTGCCGTTTGAAGTAGTAAATCTCCCCTCAATTGGAGGTGCATGCTGCTCAAATAGTGTCATTTGCAGAGAATTACAAGGAGGCTGCATAGTGTTGAATTTAGAAGCAGCAGAGCCTGCAGTCATTACGGCTTGACTTTCCTTTCGATCACCTCCCACAGGAACGTGAATGTTCCCTATAACAAAAGAGGAATGAGTTTCATTCTTTTCATCCAAGTCCTTTGGTAAATAACACTGAATATTTAGTAAATTACTAGCTTCTAATCTTATGCATGCACATTACCAGCTAATTCCTTGCTTGCGGTTGACTCTGTGCCCCTGAATACAGATTTGACTGCACTATTTAATTGCAAACCTATACCCGACGGGATGCAAGCTTGTGGAGCATTATTTCCAGAGTTTTGAGCTGTTCTGATAGATTCAGATGGGTTGAAAGGGGATAGGGAATTTACAGCCCGGGGACTACTGTCTGTCTGCTGGCCACTGGAATTCCCTCTTAACTCACTGCGACATGGAACGTTAGCCTCATAGTTCATACAGTCTGCAGGTGAGCCCAAACTAGCAGCATCTCCAGACTCATTCCTGGTATTCGTGCAGGCCATTGCAATACCAAATTGAAGGTGTCGACGAATGCCACGTTCTTGCTGGTCATAGCCCTAAAATTGCATGTGAAGCAAAATGAAATTATTCAATTTAAACATACTCAAAATTGGAAAACACTAAGTTCCAAATAATTTATGGAAAATATTTTCATCACATTACACAAAAACTATTGCTTTAATACCAATTGAATGTATCTGTTCCTTTAATCACCTGAAAGAATACTCTTTTACGGTGTTCTCCACCAGAAAAAGCGCCTAGAAGCGTATCAGACTCAAGATCACTGACCTTTCTAGAAGTCAACTCCATGGAATCATTGAACCTTTCATTACTCCTTACATGTGTTGAATTTTCTACAAAACACAATGAAGAGGAAGGAGGTTCCTCTGACATTTGACCAGACACCATCATTTTAGCTCTTGTATTGCCAGTAATAGAATCATTAGCATTACTTTTTGCATGTCTGTGGCAAGAAAAGCCACTCTTTGAGAACTTATGAACGCTATTGCCTTGGAGTATAGATGGTAAAGAACTAGGACCACCCTCCATCTCTACGTGATCAGCTAGATATTCATCAATGCAACCCGAAGGGCTTGATGACTGGACTTCCTTTTGAAAGTAAGACACCATCTCAGGCTGCAGCTGGTTATTGCTTTGCACGTAAACATTTGAATTTGCTGCTTCACCCTCTTTGCCGCTATCACACACAAAAATGAAACACTTCAGCCACTCAAATCACCCCACTGCAGCATGATAAGATGAAAAACTATAAATATAGTACAAACCATTAACAAATTTCCAACCTTTGGATAAAACTTGATTGTCGCTCAAGATCCCTACGCGGTGTAGCAAACACAGGCAATGGGCTCGGAATATTGCTTTGGAAGAACCTTTGAGTATACCGTGCTGCCTTCCCCGACCTTATAGGAGAGAGATTACTAATGAAACTATAGAAAGGAGATTCCTGCAATTTGAAGACAATCAATCACACAATTCAATCACTATTCTGACTTTACAGGAATATAGTCTCACAGCTTATATCAGTACCTAGAATTCCAACAAATATTCATTCTAAAGATTCAACATTTTCCCACTTCAATACCTAGCAAGAGGAATGCTACCATCAGTTGCTCACTTGGTCTGAGCGCATATTACATGCCTGAGAGCCATACTCTGACAGACCCGCGGTTGTGATACACTCACCAACTAAATGCATCAGTGGTGTTAGTCATACATAGTGACGAGAAAAGAAAAACACAAGCAGACATCCGAAGCTCTAGGCATGCTCCATTAAAGAAGCTTCTGAAACAAAATTACCTTAAAACCCATTTAGGGCCAAAACATAAGATACACCAAAAACCAAACCTTTCATGAACTAACAAAAGGACTACTGAGCATTTTGGTAGTAAAACACAACAAACGAATAAAACCCATACCAGAATAACCAAAATGGAATTGTATTGACATTGATTGTAGCTTATTTGTCATCCAAGCCCACATAAGACACAACAAAAAACAAAAGAGCAGAGAAAGAAGATGTGATTTTTATTGAAGAAACTTACTTGGATGGAAGGAGATGAGGCAGGCGGTGATGATGATGAAGAAGAGGTAAGGGGTTTCTGATGGGTGGGTTCCGGAGAATTCATGTTTGGAAACATTGACTGAGACAATGTTAGGGTTTTGTAGGAGCATGATCTTTCTATTCTCGATGAAATGAGAGAATTTTGGGTTTTAAATTTTGACGATCACAACAGATCATCCTGGGATTGTGTTTTTGTTGTCTACCCTTCGGCATTTAAACCTAAGTACCGAGCGGGAAGCATAGCCATAGCGTCTGTTGTTAACGTTGTAGTAGTAGAAGGGTTAGTGAGCTGGGCCTTTTTGTCTTTCAAGCGTCCAAGCCCATTAGGCTCAAGGACCCACTTGTATGTGTGGCATGAGAAGAATCAAGAAAGTAAATGATTGACTGAAAACATGAAAATGTATGCCAAAGGAATTTGTTATTAAGAGAAGATTGTTTTTTATTCACTTACAATCCGGGGTTTGAAAGGAAATGATATAGGATACTTGAATTTCTTTTCCGGTGTCATATGTCATTCTCAAGACACTAATATATATTGACATAAGTATATAATAAATTTAATCTAATTATCTTTAATTCAAAGAATGTTTCAAATAAATTTAAACTTTTAGTTTTCTCTATTAAATATATTTAACTAACTATTTATTTTAATGCGTAAATTATAGATTTTGAAATTTTATAGAGATAAAATTTAAGAATTTGAAAAGTTGTTAACTCTTTATAAGTGCTTATAAATCTCTATTTGTATTTACAAATTATAAATTGGTGTTTATAGATGTTAACAATTATTTCTACAAATCAAGGTTGTTTAAGTCCATTCCTTATTGGGTTAAACTTTTCAATAGCTTATTTTATTTATTCACTTCATTGCTATTTAAGGACCTAACCGTCTAAGGGAGTAAGGCTAGTTGTTTAAAAAAAATTATGTAAAATAAAACGAATTATTCATTTTTCACTTTTTTTATAAGCTGAAATTATAAATGGAATAGCCACAGAAAAAAGTGTGCTAACCGAAAAAGCTTGAAGAATCTCCTAAGAGGATTAAATTTGTAATCTTAGTACCAACCGGTGAACGGCGAATTTGAAGGCGTGGTTTTTGTGCATTGTGCCCCAAAAGGAGCATCCTGTTGGGCCCAAAAGGTAATGATGGGTCGAGTTCTATTCCCGTGGGTCCGGGTAGGTTTAGTAAAATGGGTTGAGTTTTTAATATTTGAAAAAAAATGATATGTCACGCCCACGTCAACAAAATCAGACGTGACAAATTGACCTGACCTAAATGATCGGGCAACTTGGTTCTTGCCTCAAGGTTAAATTGTCTTAATTTCGTGAGTATAGAGTCCTAATTAAGCCGAAAATGAATAAAATGGTCAAGTTAATATGATTATTCAGGTGCAGAGTTCATACAAAAATCTACATATATGTGATGAATCGTTAGTATTTTCAATTTAAAAAATGGTTAATGTGGCATGCGGACCTAGCAGACCTAGCAGATCAAGAAACTTGGTTCCTACCACAAGGTTAAATTGTCTTGATTTTGTGAGTATATATTCCCAATTAAATCGAAAAGGAATAAAGGGGTCATGTTAATATGATTGTTCTAGTGCATGGTTCGTATAAAAACTCATATATGTGATGAATCATTAGTGTTTTCAATTCAACAAAATGGAAGACTAAAGATACACACTAACAATTCAATTGTTAAGTTTTGTTACTTTTCTTTTAACAAAAATAATTTAATTGAAGAGTCGTTAGTTTATTGATTACCATGATGGAGAACATTGATACTTGAAGAGGTGATACGTACTTTTATATAGGAAATGAACAAATTACACCTAAAAAACAAACAAGGAAAATCGCTCAATTTGGTTCCTGCTCGAGGATCAAATTGTCTTGATTTCGCGAGTATAGAGTCTCAATTTAGTAAAAAATGAGTAAAGATGTCAAATTAATATGATTATTCGAGTGGAGGGTTCATACATAACAAAAACCCATATATATGTTATGATTCGTTAATATTTTCCATTAAATAAAATGGATAACTAAAGATGATTAAATACATATTGGCAACTCATAGTTAGTTTTGTTGCCTTTTCTTTGAACAAACAGTTTATTTGAAGAGTCATTATTTTATTCATTAACATGATGGAGAATTGATATTTGAAGAGGTGATATTTTTTTTAATATATATAAACCCAGTATCTAGGTCATTTTTTAGGCCAGACTAATTTGAATGTCACTGTGGGAGGTGATCACATGCTTGTTGAGGGCACGATCAAATAATTACAACTTATCACATGCTACAAAAAAGATTGAAGACAGTGGCAAGAGGTTCGATCCACAGAGATTGGTGAAGACTTATACTAGACAAGGCCAGATTATAAAATAAAACAATAAAAGAAAGAAAACAGGGATTAAAGGAAGACGTCTTGCCCTAGATGTAGGACAAAGACAAATGCAACTAAGCAGTAACACGAAGGAGGGGGGGGGG
>NBIL01100848.1:0-26828 GCA_002752925.1 Viola pubescens var. scabriuscula | reverse complement strand
GCCAAATCAGATGCGCGCGTTTATAAACCGGTTTCTCCCGCGAAGTCACGCTAGCGTCTCCGCCGTAACTCTTGTTGGATTCCAGAGGATGGGCCCACGAGTAAAACCAAAAGGCAGCGCAGTCGTATGCATCAAACACGTGGCATCATATCATTCGCCCCGAAAAGGAACGCCTTTCTCCTAACCAATGCTATTTGAACACGTATCCTATTCTTTGCCGCTACTAAAAAGATCTTTTCATCACTCCAAAGAAAGACCAAAACAAAAGCCACCGAGCAGCGAGAAGAAGTGGCTTTTTAACGGAAATATGTCATCGTTCGGTAGCTCCGGTTCCGCTGGTCCCTTCGACGATGACGGTTACAACTTCATCGACGGTACCGACCCGGTCAAAGAGTCTGGGAGCAACTCATCGCCGATTCTAAAATACCACGTGTACCCATCCGGCGGTGCTGACGGCGGACCGATCTTGCCGATGGAACCTGAAAAAGGCTTTGCGCTGAGAGAGTGGCAGAGGTAACTGTTCACAGCTTTGTCCTTTATATATTTTTTTTTGTCGAACAGTTTGTGACGTCATGAGTGCAGGGAGAATGCGAGGAGATTGGAAGAGAAGGAGAAGAAGGAGAAGGAGATGTTGGGGGAGATAATAGAGGAAGCGGAAGTTTACAAGGAAGAGTTTTACCGGAAACGACAGTTAGCAGTAGAGAACAGGAAAGCGAGCAATAGAGAGAAAGAGAAGGTGAGTTGAAAATAACTGTGCATAAAATTTTAGCTGAAATTCTGCTTTGTTTTGATGTTTTTGGAATTTGTGATTGGCAGTTATTTTTGGCGAACGAGGAGAAGTTTCATGGCGAAGCTGAACAGAATTGCTGGAAGGTGATCGGGGAGCTGATACCGCGAGAAGTGGCGGTTATAGAGAAAAGAGGGAAGAAGAAAGATGAAGAGAAGAAGAAGACTGGAATTGTTGTAATTCAAGGACCTAAGCCTGGGAAGCCGACGGACATGTCAAGGATGCGCCAGATTCTTTTGAAGCTTAAGCACAATCCTCCTCTCCACATGAAACCTAAACGGCCGCCATCTGAAGAATCTAAAAGAGATGGTAAGGGTGTAGCAGCAACAGCGGCAGCCTCTGCTGCTACTAATCAGAGTACCGTAGCGGTTGCTGGAGAGTGAGGCACCAGTTGCTTTGTTGGATATGTAGGGTGTCAAAACTTGTTAGAAGTCAGTATTAGGTTAGTGTATAAAACATCTGATGAATGGGATTGGAAATTTTATCGCATCAACTTGACTCGTGCCACTTACGCTAGCGTGACTTCTGGATTAGCCGCGCATGAGCTGAGTTCATGATCTAAAACATGGTTGTTAGTTACCTAAATTATCAATGGTTGAGGCTATTGTTCTGCTGTACTGCTTGTAAAGATATTTCTGTATATATATTTCCAATATTGAAGCTCACCAGGCATGTGAAAGGCACCGTTGTTTATAATGTTCCGATTGACATTACGTACCTGATCGAACTCATTATATAACAGCAAAAAGTGTCGGAAAATATGAAGTCGTAAATTGATTTGGCAAAACTTTACACTTAATACACTAATTTATCATGGTCACAGATCAGGTGTCATAGAATATGTTTCAGCCTAACCTGAGAACATAGTTAATTACTACACTTCTAGGTGAGGACTTTACAGGCTGTATGAATCAAGAGGAATGAATGAAAAAGGTGTACGAAGCATAGGTCGATACATCACCTGGGAAGTATCTGTGAATCATCACCTTGATCATTAAACGAGCTGGTAGAGATCATTGGATGATTTGATGATTCCGTGCCTTTGTTTCTTTGTGAAGATGATGTCTCATATGAACTACCACCACTACGCTTCTGTTGAGGGTTTTGAGACCGGTGTATCCCTGGCTCTGTTAGAGCTTTCTCGTTAAGGTTGACATCTTTGGAAAGCATCTCTACTATCTGCTTCATGGAGGGTCTTTGGTGTGCTGCTGCTTGGGTGCAAAAAAGTGCAACCTTCATGAAGCGTTTCACTTCATCCTCTGGGTAATCGATCAGTTCTGGATCAACAATGTCCAAAAGCTTTTCTTCCTTCCACAATTTCCAAGTCTGCATAACCATTCCAAAGTTATATTAACTTGCGGACCACATTCTTTCAACAATCGATATTTCAAATGAAGTCGTGTCATTTTTAAGGTTCTGTTTCCTTAGTCGACACCATAGCAAGCCACTTATGGCTAATCAAGCATTAAAGTAAATTAAATCCATGGACATCAATATTAAGCTAATTTCTGGCATATCTCTAAGCAACTCACAAGCTGTAAAAAGAAAGTGACAAAGAGAGAGAAATACTACAATTGTTTCCAGAATATTTTTAAAACGTACCCATTCAAGCAGAGGTAACAAATCCTCGCTAAATGCTGCCTTGCTGCTACTTCTACCACTGATTATTTCCAGTAGGAGAACCCCAAAACTATACACATCAGCCTTCTTTGTAAGCTGTCCTAATAGGGCATATTCAGGGGCCAGGTATCCCCTGCAAGCACAAACAGATGTATCATTGATATGCAAGCATGAAGCAGAAAAAAATAGTGGAAGAAACAAATCAGTTCAGCAAGGAAGAACACAATGAGTAGACCTCAGAGTTTGGCAAGAGCCTTAGCACTATAATGAAAGGTAAAAAGAACAAGAGGTAGCCAACTAAAGAAATGAAATTCTACAGAAAGTATGCTTACACTGTTCCTGCCACACGAGTACTAAGATGAGTAACATTATCTGGAAAAAGTTTTGCCAGCCCAAAATCCCCTATTTTAGGCTGTAAGTTTCCATCAAGAAGCACATTGCTAGCTTTAATATCTCTGTGGACTATTGGCGGTTCAGCTTCCTCGTGAAGGAATGCAAGGCCACTCGCAGTACCAAGGCAAATAGCAGCTCTTGTAGGCCAGTCCATGGCAATATGTTTACCTTTCGAACCTGTAATGATGATGGACAACCATTAAAGTCCCTGATAACTTGAAGTCTTCGAACTCATCGCAAGATAAAAACCCCTATTGGTAAATTAATTGGTGTAACTAAGTATGAGAATTCAAATTTTGATACTTACCAAGCAAAGAAGTGGCAAGACTATTGTTTTCCAGGTATTCATATACCAGTATTCGGTGATTTCCCTCATTACAGCAGCCGATAAGCTGAACAAGGTTAGGATGTCGAGTATCTGATATTGTTCTAATCTCTGCAAGGAACTCATTAGCTCTTTGTTTAGACTCTGTAGAAAGAGTCTTGATTGCCACTTCAGTACCATCCCTCAAAACTCCCTGCACAGATTAGACGTAAGGCTACTTGAATATAACTAAAACACCATAACTACTGATAAATTCGAGAAATTCAGGTGCTTTATCAGGTATTAAAAGAGAAAAAACAACATGAACAGTGCTAATGTGCCCCGCTAACACAAATGGTAGTGGTTTTGACCAAATAAAGAAGACAATGGAAATTCGACCCACCTTAAAGACAACTCCAAAACCACCTCGACCAATTTTGTTTGATGGATGGAAATTTGTCGTCGCCGATCTCAATGAATTAAAGGTAAAGAGCCTTACATTATTGGTCGCAATCTCTAGTGCACAAATCAAAGAATTCGTGAGTTTTTTTGGGTAAGCTTGTGAGGTAAATAACCTAAACATGTAACAATGCAGTAGCAGGGAGATTACTCAAAGTCAAACATTATGAGTTCTAAATAGTACAGTGACTTTGATGTTCCAACAAAAGATTGTCTAAAAAAGTGTTGAATCATGTATGCAAAGTAAGAGATGTGAATTCTATTCTGAATCAATAAAGTTCATCCCATTTCGAAGCTCAACCTAAGATCACCCTTTCTCCCCATAGAAACCGCCATAAACCAAATAGAACCTTGAATTCTCAGCTTAATATACTCAGCCGGCAATTCCCTTAAAGCATCGAGTTCTTCTCCTATCCTATGTATAACTCCATAGCTTCAATTATTTCTCCAATAAACCAAATAAAGCATTGAATTCCATAGAAGACATAGTAATTACAATTCTACAGAAATATTAACCCATCAATTTACACACGCACAAAATTCCAATCCTCCTTACCTTCTACCTGGTGCGGGCTGCGAACACGATTTTCCTCTGCACGCCAAAGTGTCAGACCGAAACAATTACAGCCCATTTCAATACAATTCAACCTCCTTCTATCTACACATCAAAAAATCAAAACAATAAGAACACTTTCCCAGTTACTATCAGCGTTAAAAAGGAAAACTTTTGTCGTTGATGGATTTGGTAATGACATGACCACAACACAAGACAACCACAGCACAAGAAGACAGAGCAAGAAATATATAATATTAACAAACATAGTAGCACACGAAAAAATACTGACATAGAAGTCAAAGGAGAATAAACAAACGTATATTGACAAAATCACAAACAAGAAATGATGGAATTTTGACTCACCATTCATCAACCTGGGCAGCAAGTGGGGATTTCAATTGCTGCTACTACAAGTTAAAACGTGACCCTACTCAGAAAAAAGAGAGATCGAAGGGTGTTTGATAAAATGCAACAGAGACTAAAAGAGAGCGAGAAATCAAACAGTGGTATTTTTGTCGATCATTTTTACAATGCAATCCATAGCACCTACCCACCCGAAAATACGGGTCGAACTCGAACCCAGGACTTGACTCCTCCAAAGAATAAAATAGCGATATTGGTTTTGCATTTCTTTTCTTTCCTTTTCTTGTGGAATTCATAACTGAGGAAAGGAAGAAAAAGATTTGGTCTTGTTTCCGTGTAATAGAGAACCAGAAGTTGAAGAAAGAAGTGGAAACTGGAAAGAGATGTGTGAACTGTGAATGGTGTCAACAACGGGTCGTTTATCCTTTTTCTCACACAAACATAAAATAATCCGGTTAGTACTAGTTGGTGACTAGGTGGTAATTCTGGTAAAACCGCACCGGACTGTCGGAGGTCCGACTGTTTTTTGAAAATATCGGTAAAATAATCGGAAAATTGGTTCAAGGAAAAAAAAATTAACCTTAAGAAAATATTTTTTATTAATTTAGTGAGAAAAAAAATTAGGTTAATACGCTAGCAGCCTCTTATAATTTGAGAAGATCTAGGGGCGATTGCTTGTAGAAACGACTAGCCATTATGATATTAAAGAGAGCAAACAAAAACTATTGTACCCAATTAATCTACCATAAAAAAACAGAGGCTAATCCATCTTTGTGTATGAGGCCTTCAATTTTTTATTTAGTTTGACCATAAATAAATATTACTAGTTCAATAGTATGTAAATAGTTTACCTACCGTCATTGACTCATAATTTTCTAGAAGTACTTTTACCTTTTCGTGAGTTGATATTAGTAGAAAATATTTTCTCGTTGACGAGAGACGAACTTTCTTAGCACAAAGACAATGTTTTTAAAATGCCGCAGATAATTAAGCAGGCTAGGCTGCGTCAAAGGAAAAAAATAAGAAAAACAGGCTAGGCTGCATCACAATCACGCATTCATTTTCAACAACCATTCGTTAGAATGTCCTCTTCTAAATGGCAGTGAGCATTCCTGCATTAATTTTTTCATAAAATCTAAACGACCTTCTTAGTAAAAGTCAACAACAAATGAAATCAAATGTAAGGATTGGGCACAAGCCGCAGAAACCCGTCTCCTCTCTGTCTTTCCGAGTAGGAGACTAATCGCTCGACCAATGCCGGACCTCAAAGAAAGCGACTCTTCTAGCATGATTTTCTCCGTAATACATGCCGAAGATGAATATGTATATAAATCAGATCCAGAAAACTAGCAGAAAAAAGATGTTAAAGCTGAAGGAGCTCTTCAGGTTTCTTGGATCTCAAATCTCAAGTAGTACAACAGTTCTCATTACAACATTAGTGGTTCACAGCTTCATGTGCAAGATGTGCATAAACATGGCTCATCAAATGTATCCAACAGAGATTGTTCCACTTAATACATTTACGGGTTCCCGAAATATGCATGCACCGGTTGTTCTCTCGAATGGATTTCACTTCCAACTGCCATCATACCGCGCATGGAATACATACCTCTTAAATATCGAGCTGGATATATGGTACAAAAGGCAATTCAACTTCCAGATTGATAGAACGTTTTTCAGTCTTGGTTGATACTCCAGCCCAGTACATCCCCTACCTTGATGAGGGATGACTGGTTGGAGAGGAATTTCCTCTTTCACTTCCGAAATCAACGTCTTCCATGTCTATACTATCGGCAAAAAAGTTGTTATTGTTGACACTTGGCTCAGAGCTATTGCTGCTTGTGGCATGAGGAGAATCTGAGACACTAATTGTTCTGCTCCTCGTGGATCCGCCTGATCTCACACTGTACATTGAGGAAGCGGGAATGTTGGTCATAAGTGGGCGTAGGTTACCACCGTTCATGCTTCGTCTAATATCCTGGTCAAGAGAAGAAAACTGAATGAGAAAGTAGTCCATAATAAGCCTGAAACCACATAGGATTGGACAAATAGTATTCCTTAAGTTGACAGACATTTTAGCAAGGATGACAAAAGAAAACAGGTGCAAAGTATTCCTTAAGCATGTGTTATCACTTGACCACACCAATGGAACAATGGTGGTAATTTCTTCAGTATAGTTATAAGTTGAATGAGATATGAATCATTTTCCTGGAGAAGATAAAGGGTGAAGATGCATACCATATGTCTCAAAGCCATGTCCAGAGATTTCTTTGACAGACTTCTGCCAAAACCTGAGCTATCAAGAGAAGATGACTTCCCAGCAGAACCACTGAGGGTAGAGTGATGATCGTCTTGCTTTGGTGGTGCTAATTTTCTCATGTTTACAACTCTTTCAACCATTTGTGTTCCCATCAGCACTGGGTTAACATCGTCAATGCTCTTGCTCTGTGCTCTACTCTTAACAGGCATGGAGATCCTGCTACTGTTTGCATTGCCAATAGGAGCTCTTCCTCTAGCAGGAGAGCAAGATTGCTGTCTTGGTCTTCCATTAGAAGCAGTATCAACAGAGGATGATCGAGCACTTGCTACTCCAGGCCTACCTCTAGATGCTGAAGCTGGTCTTTGTGGCAATGAAGTCCTTAAATTTGGTGGCGCATCAAGAGAGAACCCAGGCATCTCATTAGGTTTCCATGGCCTAGACTTTACAGTTGGAGAGCTGCCACGTGATGGCACCGGATTTTTCAGTGCTGGGGGGCGTGACTTGGTTGATGAAGAAGACCGACCAGGAGGTGCAACTGAGCTAGGTGCACTTGGAGCGGTTGACGGTAGGCGGGTTGGTGTTGCTGATCTTGGCATTGACTTGGGACCAGGTACGGAGGGTCTGGCAGTTGGCGTTGAAGAGCGTGCGGTAGTTCTAGTTGGAGTTGACGAGCGTGCAGTAGTTCTAGTTGGAGTTGATGAGCGTGCCGTGGTTCTAGTTGGAGTTGAGGATCTGGCTGGAGGAGGAGCAGGCTTAGTTAAAGGCAAGGTGGCCCTTGAAGTAGGCGTAGAAGCCCTTGAAGGCTTAGCTGTAGTAGGTAATGAGGGCCGTCCAGTAGGTGTTGCAGGTCTACTAGCAGTCCTTGTCCCCCCTGCCGATAAGGGCCTCCTGTTACCAGTACTTGAAGAGTTCACTCCAGATTGCAAAGTTGTACGCTTAGACGCTGCTACATTACTTCTTGGAGCAGGTTCATCCAGGACATTCATCAACTGCAAAACCATGAATTTGAAGCTATCAGACAATGAGCATGAAACAGAATACAAATTCCCAAATAATTACAGGATGCAAAGACCGAACTAATGTCTTGATAATAGAAGAACACAATTTCCTTTTAAAGAGTGAAATGCAGTATGCTGTGGGGCAATAGGTGGTAATACAAAATTGACAGAGGCTGGATAGCATATAGAACTCATCAAATTAAAGAGTTCTTACCCTTGACTTCAGGGCAGTGGGGCGAGCATTAGACATCCCCATCTGACCCATCATAGTTTTCTGTGACTCCATCTCCAAAGAAGGAAATAAAGGGGTCCCAGGTGGCGTGAGAAGCCTGAATAAAAGAGACCTTCCATTAATACCGATCCGAACGACATGTTCACAGAACACATTATGATAATTTGGTACATACGAACAAGGAGAATATACAAAAATCAAATAGCATCTTCACTATTAGGAAAGTTCATAAATTTTAGAACAAAAAATGAGCTTCATCACCAAACAATCCACAATCAACGAAATTTCAATGGATATATTACTATATAAACCAAAAAGCAGAAATTTTAAAACCCTAATGGTAAAACTTCCAAATTTGAATTGAAGATGCACCAGCTAGGTGATAGCTGCTCAGAGTCTGATTAGCACTCGACTAAACCAGTTTTGTACAACACAAAAACTAATCCCGATTGGTTAGTAAAGTCTGCACTTTCGCAAAGGTACTTGAATCTGCTATGTTGAACAGAACATAGAAAACTAACAGAGTGATTATATCAATAACTGCAAATAAACAAAAGCAACAAAACTTTTACAATTCCAAAACTTAAAAAAAGAAAAACACAAGTTTCTAAAGTTATTACCAATCATAATCGGATTTATCATTCTCCGAATCCAAGAATTTCTCAGCGGCCGTCTTCCGTGGCAGCATAGTCGACGGCACTATCCTAGATGCCGGCGGCGAACTTCCTGGATTAGCTCCTACAACCCAACAAAACAGAAAATCAAAAATCAAAACCAGTCCACGAAAACAATTAGTACTACTTAAGCAGCTAAAAGTTAGTCTAAGGAACAACAGAAAAGAAACGAAGTCGCATGGACCTAAAGGAGCATGAGCAGCTCCATCGGAGGAGTTGTTGAGAAGAAGGAAGTTGTTGTTTCTCTCCTTCTCTTTCTCCCGCCTCCTCAACTCTAGAAACAACGCCAGCTCGTCATCTTTCTCCTTCATCACCATCTTCTCTGCTACGAACAGAACAAGAAGAAGAAGAAAGTCTGGTTTCTTAAACGGAGTACGTGCGATCGATCTGTATTAACTACCATACAATACAAAACAATAAACGGAAATGAGTGAAATGTGCAGGTCGCGAGTTAGGGATTGCGTGCGAAGAACAGAGAGTTTGATCGATTAATTAATTTTTTGTGAGTTGGGTGGTGATGGTGATGAATGATGATGATGAGGTTTGTTTGAGCAGGAAGATGAACGGAAAGGGAAGCTCTTTTTTCTAAATATTTGGTGGCGTTCTTGTCTGTTTTTTTTTTTTAAATGGAACGTCCATGGATGATTTTTCAAACGAGCTTGTAGAAATGTACATGAAAAAGGGAGGTAATCACGAATATGCCATTCTGGAAAAAAGATAAACAGAAAAGAAAACTTTATCGAGTTCTGGATTGGTTTACCGTTTGTTTACCTACTTTATGTTTTTCTTTTTTCTTTTTAAATTCTCTTTTTCTTTTCTTTTTTTGGTACATTTCTTGTTTTTGTATGAAAAAACTTTACTTCTTTTGACATTTCTTTTATAATATATGATAATATCAATTATCAATTATTATTATTAGTAATCGAACTCATAATCAACTTCATAAAAACGTTACACTCCAACCCGCTGAACTACAATCTTCTATGCCGTTGACTGATATTATGTGTTGCCTAATTACCTTTTTTAGTTTACATATTACGTAATTGTTAGATAGATAATTTATACTATTAATTATCTTTTCGGGTTGACAAAAATGACAAGTAAAAACTAAAAACTCTAATTTGTTTATTTTATTTACTCTAAAAACGACAAGTAAAACAAACTCGAAGGGTGTAGAAATCCTTCCCATGATAATGTCCTTTTCGTCCATAAGAAAACATTAAATTTGTTCACATTGCTTATAAATGTTGATCCAGTCCAATTCAAAAACTATCACACACACTTGAGAAATAAATAAAGCCAATGAGTAATAAATGCAGAATTTGAGAGAGAGATGCAGAAATTGTAACGAATTCAGCAATCCCTTTCTATATTTTTATAGTATTTACTAATTGGTTATTTAATTAAAACTCGAATTTAGGTTAGAATCTTATCTCCGTATATATAAAAAAAAAAAATCTTTTTTATATTTATGGAAATTTAAATGGCAAGCTTGTAATTAAATGCTAAAACAGGTGCACTTAGAGGCGGGAATAAAATATATTGATAGGAAAACATTCTGTCCAGCCACATGCAGGAAGCTTGACTAATCGTTAGTAATAATTAAAAAAGGAAAAAAACACGAGAATTCAAAAAAGATGCTTTGAGATTTAAACTTGGGCCGTTGGATTTCTTGGCTGTGTCAGGGGATTTCATCCGACGGCTGTAAGAAAGTGAGGGTGAGAGGATTTTAAGGGTAGATTTTGGAATGGAAATTAGGTGGGCCTCGTAAATCGTGTGGTTCAAATTTGGTCTGTGTCGTAGTAATTTTTTTATTTTTTATTTTTTATTTCCTTACAAAGTGAGCGAAAAATTAAATAGATTTGTCACATCGCAATGTTTTCTACTCCTAGTAATTACGTACTAATGACTGTTTCCAACTACTTTCCAAAATAATTAAACTTGTTATTATTAGTAAGCGTAATTGATTAAGAAATTAATACACCATCTAGTATTTTTTTTAGTAGATTAGCTTTCCGATCAATCTAAATATAATCAATTCTAGAGTTCGTATTTTAAGAGTTTAATTGATTGTTAATTAAGCAAGCTATAAGTTTGTTTTAAATATCTCTACAATATTTTTTCTTATAAAAAAAAAAAACAAAATCATGGTAGCTTTTGATAACTTGCTCCATGATGTACAAATTCCTCTAGATAATTTTCATTTTATTATGAGAAATGTATAATAATAGTATCATGTCACATAAATGGGTCCAACGTGTGATAATACTTATTTTCAGTGACATACATATTATGATCAGTAGAATAATAGAAAAGGAGGACTCTCTCATTTTTATCACCTCGGGATCTCATAATGTTATCCAAATCGATCTTCATGTTCGTAAATTAAATTAACAAGATTACCCGTAATTGAATTTACCTCGCAAAAAATGTGGATAGTCTAATTGTAAGCATTGATTCGATGAATTATATCTACGGTAGCAATCGGGAAAGTAATATAAACCAGAAAAGAAAGATTGATGAAACATTGCAATTTGATTCACGAGTTGTAGGCCATGCTGTCACGCACAATGCTTTTTTGAGTAGCACCACCACATATCTACAATTAATATTCCTTTGGTCTCATGTAACTGGATTTATTATCTCATCTTTCTCAGCCTTTTATTTTCTTATTATTTCTAATCAATAAGTCTCTATATGGACAATTTGCATGTGCATGTCACTTTTTATGAATAGTTGAGGTCATCTCTCCATGATTGAGTTTTTCTGCATGTAGTCACTCACTTAAAAAGCGCCACCCAAACAATTATTCAGATATGAGCGAGAAGATAGAACCTGAGTAGTTCGACATTCTCATCCATTCATGAACAATTATCTAAATACGAGCTAGGAGATAGAACATGAGTAGTTCTCCGTTATAAATGAGAAATTATTCCTTCTATTTTTGCGTATGAAATAAATCATAGAGTTTATTTCTCGGTGGATCCACCACGTGCCAACAATTTAATCATTTGTAATGTGTAAAATTGGGCCAGGTACTATTATCAGTCCTGAAATATTGGGCCCGATAATATGGATTTCACTTGCAATTGGGCTGCCACGTATCTGCAAGCTCAAAACCATACCAAATAGAATGAAGCGTCGTTCGGCAAGGTAGGATGGGCTTTAAGGGACACTATTAGCTGAAATACGTGTCGTTCGAAAGAAAAAAAGGTCAGACTAATGCACAATTCAGCATCAGCAGCAAACCTGTGTAAAATAGATTGTGATGCAGAAGGAGAGTAGGTTAGACTGTTATGCTATGCATTTTTCATTGCTAAACAACCAGAATAAGCCAAAAAGGCTAAGATCTAATACAAATTGTCTGATGGTTTTGCAACGAATGATGCTGCAAAATCAATAACCCAGTTAAGGAGGCTTGAACAACAACTTAGGGAGCAGAGGATTTACAGTTAAAAGACTAACAATTTGTCAGTTTTCCTAAGTAAATTGTCAATCAGACATCATCACCATCACTTTCAGCAGCCTGAGCTTCTTGGACTGCCATATAGCTGCTCCCGTCAGGACCCAACACCTTAAACCTGCTCGACAGTTTAAAAAAACCTGGTTTCAGAAAACAAACAGCGAAATAATCTAGCACAACACCTCAGTGGACAGTCATAGATAGGCACCTTTCAAGGATAAATTTTCCTTCCTTGTACTTCTGAGCCTTATCGTACGCAGATTCCTGAAATCACCCCAACAACAATTGGTGAAGTAAAGCATGAAAAAGGAGTAACAGTAACAAGAAGTTACAAACTCGAAATTTTCAAGAAAACAGAACTTACATATTTCCATCCCACAACTGAGCCACAACCAACACAGAAAATGTCAACCACAGTGTGCATTCCAGTCATCATCATTCGCTCTTCTTCCTCACCAACTGTGATATTATCTCTGTTATCAGTTTGAAAAAAACAATTCAGGAACAAGATTGGGAAGGAAAAAATGCACATGAAACTTGTTAAGCGTGAGATCACAGTAACAACCCTGAATGAAAGACAGTGGCTGGCCAGTTCTTGTTCAACTATAGATGGGCACTCTCTTTCAATTTTCCATCATTGAAGGTGATAAATTCAAGCTTTAAAAATTCACTAACAGGAGCAACATAACACCCAATGTATCGCTTTCATAGAAGGCTTTGCAGCCTCCACATCTCCTTATATTCCAAGGAACATGAAACTGCCATTTGGCTACAGCAAAGGCTGGTACTATAACTATCAAACTTTTTAGATCAAATATCAAATTTCTCACACGCAACAACAAACTTTTGTTGCTATAATCTCCATCAACAAACACATTTCATGGAATACACAACTTTGCAAGATTTAAAACTAATTCACAAGAACAATGCCACATGGCGGAGTTATAAGAATGCATCCACAAATTTGTTCAAAAGCATATCATAAAACCAAACTCTCAAATCCAGTGATCATTAGTGAATCAAGTAAAGGCCGATAAAGAATCTACAGGTACTTCAAATTCTAGCATGTAAAGGCCAAAATCAAGGAATACTTACACCTTCTCAAAGAGATAAGCCTTTCCATGCCTGCAGTGGAAAGACTGGAAAAACAGATAAAACAAGGATCAGAACAGAAGGCATGCACATTGCCTAATTAGTCCTTCTAAAAAACAGGACAACCATTACTCGAACGAAACCACCCATTCTCATCCTCAGAATTACATCCACGGACCCAAGAACATAGCAATTAAACAGGCATAACCAAGAAACAGAAAAGACACATCACCATAATCTTGGAAAAAACAAGTTCGTTCATTCGTCCACCAATTAAACATTTCTCAACAGAAAAAAAAACCATCAAAACGCTTGCCCAAAACACGAATAATGGATGCTGATAATACAGAATCATAACACAGAGCAGCGGAAAAGAATAAAACCTTGGAAATGATATCATCAGAGACGGCAAGATGGGTATGACAGTGCTTGCAGCTGTAGACCATTCCTTCAAGACTTATGACAAATAACCTCCCCATTTCTTTCTTGCTTGGTCTCTTCCTTGTCTAACCGACCAAAACTGGTGCAAAAATTGAGAAAACGGATCCTAAAACGACGAAAATGAAATCATAAGAATCAGAAAACCAGAGATGAAACGACGATGGTGTGTGATGCAAATGCTGGTGTGGGTGTTGAGTGAAAAGAGAAAAAAAATGCGAGAGGAGGAAGAGGAAGAAAGAAGAAGAAGAAGGGGAAAAAGGAGAGTGGTTTTTTGATTGATCTTACCAGCAGTTTTTTTCAGCGAGTGCAGCAAATGGTATGAAAGAAAACGAGTCATGGAGGATCCGCGCGTGCCCCGCTCTAATTTATATATTTTTGGTAATAAAAAGCATGTGAGGGGCAAATGCATATAATTTGCTTTCATAATTCTAGTGCTCTTTTATGAGATAGAAACACCTACGTGGGACAGGTGGGACCCAATAGCTCACAGGTTCTTTACTTCTTTTTCCTTTTTATTTTTTAAATTTATTCCAAAAATATTTTTGGAATATAATTTACCTACAATTACTAAATATTATCATTATATCTATTTTTAGGTAATAAATTGATGTTGTTTGTCTTGTCAAGAACAATAAAATAATAAAAAATCACTGCATTTTGTTTTCATTTTTAGAAAATCAAGAAATTATTATTTGCAGTAGACAACCAAAATTATTAGTTCCCCGCTAGTAAAAACTTCTTTATTTCACCATTACTTTCCACCTCATGTAAATTAACATTTCACCACAAGTCAATTCTGTACAAGAGCTGGCTAGACTACATTTAGAAATGAGCCTGCTGGAAAACAATGAATGCAGCAGCAGCAGCAGCAATGGGGAAAACAAAATGTAGATTGCCATCCTCAACAAGGAGAAAAATGAAAAATCACCATGGGTTTCAATTCCTAGTCGAATTAAGCCATGAATGGGGCAAAAGGTAAAATCTAAATGTAATTCAATCAAAAAATGATGATGAGAACAAAGAGAAGGTAGCAAGTTCTATTATAAAATCTAAATGTAATTCAATCAAAAAATGATGATGAGAACAAAGAGAAGGTAGCAAGTTCTATTATTTCCTCAAAATCAGGATGACACAACTCTGTCTTCAAGGGTTTTTCTCTTAACCTCCCCTATTCTTTGAGGAGGCCATACAACCGCGGTAACTCTTCCATTAACTAAACCCAAAGGAATCTGCAATGAAAAACTCCTTCGAATTAGCCAGAAATTAAGAGATCTAATCGTAGAAAGGACAGAATATATGCTATACACACAGGCCATTACGTTCACAAATTGCATCAGCAAGTATCTATTACATAATCATTATACACAATAGTTTCTTCAATGTCAATTGGCAAATTCAATCTAGACATGTTAAGTGATGTATAGTAAACATTAGCGCAGAACTTACTGGACCAAAAGCTCTTGAATCCATGCTTGATACTGCGTTATCTCCCTCAACCCAACAATGTCCTTCAGGAACCTTGACCACATCATGTGAATGAGGAGTTCCAACCCAGTCACCAGGTAAGCCAATGATTCTCTTTACGTGTTTCTTCTTGTGGTTACTTGGCGAGCTACAAAAGACATGCATATGAGCACATAAATTCAGCACCAATATATTTTCAAGATGATGGAAAAACCAAATCAGACCATCATCTTAAGCATCCCTATAATGAAAAGTACATCCTAAAAGCTGGCAGTGACAACAAGAATACGGGATACTGCATGCTTAGAGAGCATAGATACAAAAATACATTATCTGCAGACTGATCATCCAGCACCATGATTCATAAAAGTCACCCCCAAGAGTACATGTCCCTAAAGGAGAGTCCTCAGATTATTGAGCTATCCTTGGTGCATTCATAAGCATCCAATAGCTTAAATATGTCACAAGAAAAATCACAAACAGGTGTGAAGAAACCTAGTCATTCCATCAGCCCGTGTCACATTTTTTGGTTTATGATATGACTTATATGAGAAAGTCAAGTTTACTTGAGGGATGCTGATGAAAATGAGACAGCTAAAGACCCAACCACAGCACAAAAGAGAGCAATTCAACACCTTCAATGACCCAATTCATCACAAATGAAAAAGCTATCACGCGTGTGCTCAACTTCAGAATGAAACAGGTCCAAATCCAGTTTTGCTCCATTAATTAATTATTTAGCTCCAAGAACAGAGTTTTAAAAACCAATCCTAATCCAGCAAACACAAGCATGAACTGCTACCTGAAAAGTAACACCAGTTTACTAGAATCTTAACCAACTAAAATTCAAACTTAAGGGGAAGAATTCTAATGGACAATGTATCTGAAATGTACAAAAGCTGAGTTTAATTTACCTCATACATTCTTTGAATCTCTAAAGTAGAACCATTAGAGAATATAGGCGAAAACAGAGATAGCTCAATGCACTACACCCACATCAACAATCAAAAAACCAACAAAACCCAAATTTCAAGTAAACCCAGATAAGAATAACTCCTTAAGAGATGGCTATGGAAAGACCTACCGGAAAATCACCACATCGCCGCGCGAAAACTTGTAGTTTGCCAGACACAACTTCTCCACTAGAACTCGGTCATCTGCAACAAAACCAATAATCAAACTCGGTCGCCATTATTGCAAACACAAGAGTAAAATGCGCAAAAAGATTTCACTTACCAAAGAAGGAATGGGTAGTGGGATTCAGGGTAGGAGACATTGAGCCACCCCGCACTGGAGTGATACTTGCATAACGATCCGTAATGGTTAATCCGATGAGACCGACGGTGAAGTATTTCTTAGTGAGATTCCATAATGTATGAGGAACACTCCCCATCTGCGTGATTAGGCGCTGTGTGGTACGAAACTGCAAGCATCTGCGTCGAGCTGAAGTTTAGTCAAATGATCAATCTTAGAGTTTGGTTTTCAGTTGAGAGGAATTACGAGTGGGTTTTATACTTCTATTTTTTTTCCGGGAAAAGGAAGAGAATCGACGCCGCCTGTGCTGGTTGCAAGGCTGAGTGGAAGAGAAGAAAGGATGGAAAACGGCGGCTATCTTGCGGGAGAGGATAGGGATAGGTCGGGGAATATGCAAAGTTTTCTAGGACATTAACGTCTTTTTGAAATTTATTACAGTATTTGTTTTCCTTCCTTTCTACAGTAATTCACACACAAAAGTATACAAATGGGAATAGCAACAATAATGTACACAACACGAGTGCAAATTCCTTTTCTTTACCATTTATAAAAATTAAAATTAGGATATTCAAAAAGTGATAAAAAAAATTAGGAAATTCAAACTCGTTACTTCACTTTTACTTCACTTTTAGCATTGCATGAAGTATCGGTAATACTAAAGTATAAATTCATTAGTCGTTACTAATCAAAATCTGTAATTTGCACAGTAGATACATTTATATTTTTAGACCCGTTTCATTTGTGCCCATCTTTTAATTTCAGTACTCGACCATAACCAATGTTACGGGTTACTAACCACACAACCAGAACTGGAACCACAACGGGAAAGTCTAGCGCACAACAACAATTGTGTCCATTAACACAAAATTAAATTATTTATTAAATTCAAAAAAAGGTTAGAGACTAGCAACTCAAACTTTAAATGAAGCCAAAATTAATTAATTATTTTATCTTTATTTCTTCACTTTAAGTTTAAGTTTATCAACTACGTTTGTTTATGTTCATACTTCATGATTATATAGATAATGACCACAGAATACAAAATAGAGGCAATAACATTGTGCATAGATTGTCAAATGTTATAATTTTTACAAGACTAAGAAGCCACGCACAATAGTAATACAGCCAGCCGTACGGTACAGAACATTCTCAAGCACATAGGACTGAAGAAGAGAAGCAGTATTTCTTAAATTTAAGAGGAAAAGGTGTCAATAATGGTAGTGTGGAGAGGGTCACTCAAGTGAGTAGCCCAGTTGTTGAGAGGTCCCTTTCCAGTGGCAGCAGCTTGGACTGCGAATCCGAGGAAGCCAACCATGGCGAGGCGAGCGTGCTTGATCTCTGCCAATTGAAGGGTGGCGAACTTCTCGGGATCGGAGGCTAATCCGAGTGGATCGAAGAAGCTGCCTCCTGGGTACAACCTCTTCTCAGGGTCGAGCTCTGCATTCCTTTGGAACTCAATGTATCCAACCACCAAAACCTCAATCCAAATCAATGTAGTAATGGAGAATGGTAGTGGCTGTCCGAGGTAAGATGAACCCTCAACTAGCTCCACCTGAAAAATCAACAATCACAATCCATCATGAGACAAAAAAATACACATTTTACATCAGAACTACAAGTATCCGTAGACTTATTGCATCGGACCTAATCATGTTTCGAACGAGACTTATGAACTTGTCAGGTTAAGACCCTAAACAACAAGAATCCATAAACTTTTCGAGTATGAACTAATCATGTTCCGAATGAGACTTATGAACTTGTTAGGTTAAGACTAATTTTGTTCGAAATGAAACTATGTTTACTAATCTTGTTTACAACGAATTATGTTAAATAAGCCCACGGCGGACAAAACACATAAAAATGAACCATTTTATTCTTCTTATATGAGTTTTACTCTTAAAATTCAAATTGCATCACTCGAACTCCTAACTTACATGGGATATCCTGATTGCAAATACCATTATGAGATTAACTAGTTAGAAACAGGAACCCAAATTCAAATTCTATCCACTCTACCATAAAAAGTAAGTGGTAGTTGTAAAATTCAGTTCTCATTTTTCTTGAAAATTTTAAAAAAATATACCTTTCCGGCGTCTTGCCAGGTAACTCCAGTGAGCCACTCGACAGTGATAGCGCCAAGTGTAGCCAGCATAGCCCACCTTCCATGGATGAGCTCACACTCGCGAAACCTCTGCAAGCCAAACACCTCATCGTAGGGCTGGAACGGCGTGGATTTCAGATCAGCGGCCTCAGTTCGAGTCCCAATAACATCACCCGCCAGATTCTTGGCCAAGTTCTGATCCAAGGAATCCAAATCGAACTGCAAATATTCCGCGGGTTTCCCCAACCCAAATGGGTCAAACCCGTAATCACCCACCAACGACCCGTCCAAATAGTCAGGCGCCACTGCTCCCGGGAACCATAATGGACGGTCCGTACTGCGTTTCACCGATTTCTTGGGAGCTGCTTTCTTTGGTCCAAACCCGAACCTGGCTTGTACCCGACCCGAATTGGAGTAAACGTCAGGGAGGCGTGTCCCCATGAAGGAGGATGTAGCGGCGGCGGCGGCGGCCATGGCTGGAGGAGTCGGGGAGCAACGCGCGAAATGGTTTGATGGATTGTGGTTTTTTGTATTTTTGGTGATATGGTGGGATTGTGGTGTTGTTGTGTTATAGTTTGGTTAGTTTATCCAAGCTGGTGAGTTTGGACTGTTGGATGGAGTTGCGTATCCATCTGACGAATAGAAATGAATAGGCCTTATCCTTGCGTTATCTGGTTGTGGGGTCCGGTGAAAGTTGGCTCTGCACAGTTGGAAAATTGGAGGATTCTTAGTGACTGATGGTGGACGCAGCAAAAATCTGTCAATCCAATTTCAGGATTCTCAAAGGAGAGCCACCAGTTTCAGTCCCTTTTTTTTTTAATGGTATTATTATTATTTTAGAAAGAGGAAAAAGAATCATGTTGTTCAGCCCACAAACAGGCCCAAGTTAGTTGAGCCCAAAAAATCTGAATACCTTTGGTCTGAGCCGGCCCAGCCCAAGCGTTAAGTTATCTGATCTCCAATAAAAATCCGACACGTGTTGACTTGTTGGAACCTACACAAATATCTTTCTTGTTTTGCCTGTTTTGGACTCAATGTTCAATCCCTCTCCGTTGTAACTTGGTCTACTTTGTCTTTTTCTTTTTCAAAAGTAGGTAAAAGTTAGGAAATAATAAATAAATCCAGAACTCGAGTAGAGGTGAGATTTGAAGTGTGGAATGCGCGAGATAAAAATATATCATATTCGTTACCGATAAATATATCTACTGCTATTTACATTCATAAGAATGGGCATGACTTGTCTTATTTCCACTTAGTGAGAAAAGTGATTATATTCAAATAGCACAAAGAGAGTATTGAAATAATTGTTACGAGTAAAAAGCAAATAAATTAAAAAAAAAGGGAAATGATTGCCTGGGTGGCGGCAAATCACCTAATGAATTACCGCCACCGGATCATCCGGTTATTCTCTCTGGGTCGGTCGCTCGGTCGGTCATACCCTTCGCTTTTCCCTTCCACCACAATAAACAAAAACAATACTAAACATTTCATTTCTTTCCCATCTCGTATCGATTCTCTCTGCTTCTCCTTCCTCATCGCACCTCTCACTCTGCTCCTCGAAAGGTTTGTCCCTTCTCTTCAACCTTAGATTCTCTCTTTTCTTCTTCGTTCTTGTTCTTTTTTCGCGTTTTTAATTCCCACCCTTCTGTTGATATCCTCTAATTTGCCCACTTCCTTACCTAATTGAACAGAAAATAACTGCTTTTCGATGCCCTGTTTTCGTTTTAGCTCATGGAGTCGAATATTCCTTCGTTTAATTTGGCAATTCATGTTCATATGATGTGATTATGGTGGTGATATTTGCATATTTAAATTTCTGTTATAATATATATACCCATGTCTATTTTTGTGTTAAAAGCTATTGTGCGTTGACTTGGTTGATTTGTGGGGGTGTTGACTTGCTCAGGCGGAGTGTTTCTCTTTGATTAGGTCAGTGGCGATGAAGTCTGGTAAAGGGGCTGCTAAGGTTTCCAAAGATGCGTTGAAGCCGGCCACCGATGACCGGTTGGTTTCGATTCTGATTTCATCCAATTTGTTATAAGTTTGATAATGAATTCTTAAGTGTATGTTTAATTAATTTTTGTAACTTTCAGGAAAATTGGGAAGAGGAAGGCTGTTGTGGCGGTGAGTGACAAGAGTAACCAGCGAAAAGCAAGGCAGGAGAAGAAGGCTAAGAAAGACCCTAATAAGCCCAAGAGACCTCCTAGTGCTTTCTTTGTTTTTCTGTACGTATTTCGTCTCGAGTTAAGTTTACAGTTCATTATTATGAGTTGGGTGTTTTTGATTTTGTGTTGATTTTATGCTTGTAGTGAGGACTTTAGAAAGACTTTCAAGAAAGAAAACCCTAATGTGTCATCTGTGGCTGCTGTAAGTAATCTGACAACTTTTTGATTGAAATGTTTGTGTAGTGATTCCCAATCTGGATGGAATGAGAAACTGATTTGGTGTGGTTTGTTTGGTTTAAGGTTGGGAAAGCGGGAGGAGCGAAGTGGAAATCCTTGTCCCCTGCTGTAAGCTCTTAATCTTTTCTGTTAGCACATAATCGTTACTCGCTGTCGAATCCTTATTGCCTTAATTGTGGGCTTGTAGGAGCATGTGTGTTTTACATTAATTAGCAATCCGTGTCTGTGATTAGGAACTACTTATATTCAGGCTATCGTTCAAATTGGGGATTAACATTTAGCTTTTAAGGGATTCCAGGGAGATGTGGAGTGTGGCTGGTGTGTTTTGTGGTCATGATCTGCAGACAAGTTGTAATTTCCGTTACTCGATTTTGCAGGAAAAAGCTCCTTATGAAGCCAAAGCTGCAAAAAAGAAGGATGAGTATGGAAAGCTTATGAATGCCTACAATAAGAAGGTGAATACGTTGCTTTTCATTAACTGCTTGACCAAGTTGCTTCAATCTTAATGTCAAATGCTTGACTTGTGTTCTTCTGTAATGCAGGGTTCGACGAATGGTAATGAAGGATCAGTCAAAACAAAACCTGCAGTGCATGATGACGACGATGAGGCTGATGATGAGGTTGTCTATAACTTATGTCGTTTCGTTATTTAAGGATCTTTAGCACTTCGAAGTTTGGTCCGGTATACCTTGTTGAGCACCTTGTTGAGCTTATTGACAAGAAGAAAAAGGATACACTCAAAAGAGTTGTATTACTTAATAGATAGTCTTCATACTTAGAAATGTATTACGATCTTGCATTCTTTCTGGTGTCAGCATTAGTATTTATGCCTTTGTTTCTTACCAGGAGGAGCAGGACGAAGAAGACGACGAGGTGGAAGAGGAGGAGGAGGAAGATGACGATTGAAAGTTGATGGCGGTTTTTGATCCATGGCATCAAGATGGTTTAGGGAAAAGGATTACTGGATTTTGTGTGTATATTGTTGCGTTTTGTTCTTTTTGTTCTACTACTGACATGATGCCATGTTAGCTACTCGAATACTCTGTATCAGTGGTTCAAATAATATAGTACAAGGTTTTTAATCACATACTATTACTTTGCAATTACAAGGTTGGCTGTCTAATTTGTCAGCAACCTTATTGGTAAGACATTATTGCGTTTTCGTGAGGATTGAGGTTTAAGAATGTCCTGTAGACATTGATCTCCTTGCAGATATTTTCCATCTGCAAACACATGACAAGCACAGAGGATTGAAGCAGTGACAAATTCATAAAAGTAATGCCCAGGCGCCCCGGTGTTCTTAACGATAGCATAAGCTATATATATTAAAATTAATCGCAGTAGAATCACACCCTCGTAACTTACAGCGCTCTCGCGTTTTTTCCTTTCGAATATGATACTTTTTCCACGATCATTTGTAATAGAAATACAACCATACACCAGCTTATTAGCTGCAGCTGCAGATGGGGTTTCTTCATTCACGAATTTGAAATTTCATTTGACATCTGGCTGACCGCGCATAGCAATAAGCCACATTCTGGATTGTAACTGAGCGACGAGGTGAACTCTTTTTCGAATAATCCATCAGTAGTAGGCATAGGTATATACCAGTCAGTGGATCCTTCGCAGAATTCTTCCATGTGTTCATCGTTGAGATCAACATCGATAAAGAAACCATCACCAGCATTGATGCAGTTCTCTTGGTGACCAGCGCAGGGGAAAACCCCTCAAGAGGAACCACATCAGCTTCAGTTGGTGATTGCTCGTAGATATAAAAATCGTGTCCATTATAAGCAACAGAAACTCAAAGCATAAGGTATGAGTAGGAGTCGGGTTCCCATTGATGTTTGGACCGAGGAAGCTAGGAAGTGTCCTGGGGCTAGGTTGGATTTGGATGTTACCGGGAGCGCTATTAAGAAGCTGAAATTAATTGAGGTCAGAAAGCTCATATAAAACAAAATCAAAATAGAACATTGTATCAGGTTTAGGCAGGACAACAAGGATGTGTGTGAGATGATTGGAACACGAGAAGAAGATTCTTATGCTGCTTGCAAGAACTGCTGGTTTACCATTATACTCACAATGTATAAGAAATATATGACAAATTATTGAAAAAACAAACAAGTGAGATACACGGAACTAGGAGAGGTACCAAAATAACAATTGGATGAAAACATACCCTAACGAATGGACGGCTTTGTTTGCCTTCATTCAAAATTCCTTTTTGTTTTAATAAGTTTTAAAAGTTATTCCGTTTTCAATTCAACAACCTTTTCATAAATGTTTAAACAAAACGCTTAAACAATTTTTAAGTAAGCAACATTTTTGCCAACGCCACTGCAAGTAAATGTTAAGTCCATCAATTTTTGGTGCGAAACAAACTAAATCAGAGTCGACCCAATAAATCAAGTGAATAAAATTACACTTCAGTGTCATCAAGGCATTGCCAATAACAATGATCTAAGTATTTTCACAATTCTAAAAATGAGCCCCTACAGAAGAAGGGAACATGAATACCTATATAATCATCTTCAAATTATGTATCCAGCCCTGGAGTATGAGGCCTCATCTGTAACGGGGATCGTACGAAACTATTACTCGATCAGGAGTGATGAGAGGTGGTAGTTTATCGATGTATATGAATAGTCTCTTCAAATTCTCCCTGGTAATCGAATTCAAGTCGGCAATCTCGATGCTGCTAGTGTAAATCCAAAGGTCACCAGATTTGACTCTCTTGAGACTGTCCCGACAGAATGGACATGATTGAGATCGTGTGCGCCTATGGCAACCATGACAGACATCAGACCCATTAACTCTAAGGGAACCATGGCAAATAAGCATATGGATAACATCTAACAGTTTTACAAGGCCTAAAGTTCAGGGCTTTATGCTATATATATGAAAGATGCAAGGCCAAGAACATAAGGCTCCTGAAAGTTCACTTACCAGTCCCGATAGCACTTCATACACATTGAGTGATTGCAATTTGGCAAGACAATTTTGCTGTTGATCTCCATGCAAATTCCACATTCTTCAACTCTCTCGAGATCGATTTCAGAGAGCTTTCCTTTGTTCATCTCATCTTTCGTTTTGTACTTGGAACAAATCTCTTTCTGTTTCCTGTCTTCAACAGTAATTCCTCTTTGAAGTTGCAATAAAGAGGGAAATATGACTCCTGCTATCAAAGACCGAAACACATTATAATTGAACCGCTAAACTGCCCACAATTTTCCCCAAAGAAGACCCATAAATAATAGTATGAATTATGAAATAAGCAAAACAGAGATTAGACGACTGCCTTTACTCCTACTCACCATAAAATTCCCTTAAACTAGCTTTTCTTTCATGGATAGACATGCTGACCTTTCCATCTTCAAATGCCTGTGACACAACACTTTACATATTACACCATTAACATGAAAGTAAAAGGCAGTATTTGTTTTACACAGAAGCTGTACGAAGATAGCATATCAGTGTTCGAAAGTAGAACTTTCAGAGAGAGAATCTCACATAGACTACAAACCAAAAATGCAGATCACCTTGTATATAAGAACTCTAAGCAGCCCCAAGGCACCAGCAAGGTGACAATTAGTCCACTGAACAAGAAAAAGGAAGAACTGCGCAGCAGGACTGTAGGATAACCTCATTTGGAGGCAGGCACCATCATATTCCTTAGGATAAACAGAAGCCCTGTGCCACATTGAAAAATATGTACAAGATTAATATACAGAAGCAGAAAACTAACAATGATGACGACATGTTCCTTTCTACACGAAGAACAAACTGTCCAAATGTAGAAAAAACAAAACACAGTAGATTACAGTAGCATATAATTTTGAATGTCAAATCTAGAGTAGTTGTACCGTCCATATCGAGGGAAAGCACTGATTTTTCACGCATTAAACATCTTCATCGCATTTGGTGAACCACCAAGAGGAATTAGCAATACCACACAATATACTTCAAACAAGAACCTAAGTTGGACTACATGGGCATATTATTTATCGGTCCATCCGCATAGGTATAACATGTTCTCACGCATCCTAAGATGAGAGAAAAGCCAGGCAAGCTAGCGCTCTATTTGCTGTCAAATCCAGTCACCACAGGGATATCATGGATGCTAGCTTGCAAACATCAAAAGTAGTGTTCTGTTGGCAATTTTGTGGAGCTTGCCAGAAACCGAAAGGATCGCATACAGCAAACAATTGATCAAAAGAATGACAAGAAACTAGAGGGGACTACTATATAATGCAAACGTTGCTCCAAGAAATTGAATGGTCAAACAAGACTTTCCTTATCTTTTCCCTATATGAGCAGCAGAGCAGGTACTCTCAAGTGACAGCTAATGCGACAATGAGTCAAACAAAAAATAGAAAATAAAATAAAATAATTATTATGAGCAAATACTGGGGAGAAAAAATTCAGGTCTTGCTTTCTGTAACACCCAATTCCATTAAACCATACTTATTGAAAATCCACAATACCCATTCAAATGAAAATATCAAGTATGAATCTCACATCAACCAAAACTGGTCAATCTAACACAAAAGATGATCACTTTCGCATAATCTTATGGGAATCAGCCAAGACCCAGAAACAAAAGAGAGAAAATTAAAAATTCAGAGATAGGGAGTGGGGAATTACAGGGTATTAGCTAGCTGGATATCAGCTTCAAGAGCCTTGAGTGAATCCTTAAACGATTTACGCATGTCTTCAACCAATCAAAACAAAAATCTTAACACCCAAAAAAAAATTCATAAATTTCTCATACCCAGAAGCAGAAAAGGAAATTAAACAAAACCCAATTGAATTAAAGAGAGGTGCGAACGAAATAAATTTCTGCTGTCGAAAGTGGAGTGAGAGACAAAAGATGAGAGGTGTAAGGCTCACTACCGCAGCCTTTCGCTTGGGAAACACGTAATTGGGCAGATGTCATGAATGACTCATGAGTCTAAACAAGTTAGAGTTGTGAATAGATTATTATATTAAAGTAATGACAAATTAACAGACCATTATTGCATCCATTAATTAAAATTAATGCCCAGGCCCCAGGGCACAGAACCCAGAAGAGCTGCAACCATAAGCACAACCGCTTAATGCACGGTGCACCCCCGGTACTCAAAAGGTTTTTTTCTTTTTCTTTTTTTTTCAACTATAAATAAAATCATTAGAAAGGATAAACACCGTATAATGAGCCCCACCTCATAAATCCTGCAAATTAGGTTTTTAAATATATATTTTACTTTAAACGACCGACATATAAATATGATTTAGCAGCTTGTAGTTATATTCATATTAAAAACTATTGGTTGTCGTTTTCCCTTAGTTTTTTTTAGTGATATTTTTTTAAATCTAATAACCATACTGAGCGTAGACTATTTCAAATAAGGTTAATGCATTCAATGATACTCGTACTCTATTTGATTAACTGATTCGATATTTGTATTATTTTTTTGACTTATTTAGTACCTGCACTAAAAAGGTTGTTCACATTTATTACTTTACCCTAACGCCATCCATTGCACTCCCTTAAGTATCGACGTGGCATAGCACGTCAATTGCCACGTGTCATTTTTTCTTACTCCGCCAGCTCATCTTCTGTAAATGGGCCTGATGGCCAATATGCATATTTATTTGAATAAAAAATTGACGATAAGTACTTTGATATGAGAAGTTTCACAAAAAATATACCGTATCGTACCGAATTGTATTTTGGTACCGTACCGAAATACCGAAATCAATTCGATACTACCAAAATACCGAAATTAATTATCATCTTAATTTCTTCAGCACCAACATAGCCAAAAATTCCCTATTAAATCAACCACTGTAGGGAAAATTCCCTATTAAATTAGCCACTTTTTATCTGGTCCAAAACACAAATGTCTAATGATATCAATACCAGCATTACACTTAATCAAAGCATTACAATTTACACCTACTAGCATGCATAACAAGTGACTAC
>NBIL01100801.1:0-14857 GCA_002752925.1 Viola pubescens var. scabriuscula | reverse complement strand
AACAAGAAAACTGCATTTATTTTAGGCTTAGTTCAGACAAACTTAATTTCTTCTATCATATTAGTGTAGGCAACTAATCGCCCAAAAAAATAAAAAAGTTTATTCGTTTTTTTTATTGGTTATGGTAACAATAACAGCGAGATTAAGCACATTGGATTCGATCACAAATATTGTAATGATAAATAAAAAAGTTTATTCGTTTATTTTATTGGTTATGGTAACAATAACAGCGAGATTAAGTACATTGAATTCGATCACAAACATTGTAATGATAATTAATAATATAATAAAATTCTAATGTAGCAGTGTCATTCTCTTTTGTTTACTCAAATTCTTTGCCCCCAAAAACAGCAAACCAAATCTAAAAATCGTTAAAAAGGAAAAAGTAACCGACCACACACTAGAGTCTAGAAGCATAAAATGAGATGGTCGGTTAAAAATGGTAAATCGGTTTTGTTTTCGGTTTTATTGGGCTAAAAAGGATAGGAGTAGTACAATCTAAATCGTGCAGGCCCAAACCTCTGCGAAGTATTTTAGCAGGAGAGCTAGTTCCTCTTCGTTATTGCTTCGTTCTCTTCTCTTCTGTGCTTCAAATTCCAGTTTCTGTTACCTCTTCTTCTATTACTATATATCATCCAAAACGGGGAACACAAATCACACGATATAGAAAGAATTAAAGAAAAGACCCCACAAAAAGAAACCTGTTTTCCCTTCTTCCTTTCCTCTGAGTACTTACTTGTAGGTGCTTCTTCTAGGTTTGTGAGTTTTGGAGGATAATTCATTGTTGGATCTTTGAAATTTCGTAGCTTTCTTCAAGATCTGAGTGTTTTAGTATCTGGGTACGAAGAGATTTGTTTCACAGAGGAGTTATCGTCTTAAGGTACCTTTCTTCCTCCCTTGACGCTTTTTATCTTCATTTTTGGTTGCTCAGATACTACATCAGGATTGAGAACAAAGATCATTTATATTGGTGGTTTTGATTTCATTTTCCTGTATGGTGCTTGCCATTTATCAGTTTGATTAGTTTAGTTTGGAATTTCTTTTTATCTTAATCAAACTCCTGATGGTTAGGCTGCTCGGTTTCGGTGTAACCAGTTTAGGGCATTTGATTGAAGTTCTGTTGCTTTATAAATTTCAGTTTGGATGAGTAATCAAGTTTATGTATGTGTTGGTGTGTTTTTGTTTGAATGGCCAGGTGATGTGTACCCTTAACATCTAAACATCTCAGTTCAACTTTGGGTCTCTACTGGTATCGTTGAACTCTTTGGAACTTAAAAGAAAAAAGAAGAGATGGCTAGTGCAAATATGAATGCATCATCATCAATGCTGCAACCAGATCAATCTGATCAGAGGGGACTGCGGATGATGGATTCCAATGTGCATGCAGTTCAACCAACTTATAGTCCCCCTTGCCGAAACTGTTTAGATGGTCCTGTTGCTATTCTCTGGGATATTGAGAACTGCCCTGTCCCTAGTGCCGTTCGCCCTGAAGATGTAGCTGGCAATATAAGAATGGCTTTGCGGGTGCACCCCGTAATCAAAGGAGCTGTCATGACATTTTCTGCATATGGGGATTTTAATGCCTTCCCTAGGCGGCTTAGAGAGGGATGCCAAAGAACTGGTGTTAAACTCATTGATGTTCCAAATGGCAGAAAGGATGCTGCTGACAAGGCTATTTTGGTTGACATGTTCCTTTTTGCACTTGACAACCCTCCGCCTTCGTCTATAATGCTTATTTCAGGGGATGTTGATTTTGCTCCGGCGCTTCACATACTTGGTCAACGTGGATACACTGTGATCCTTGTCATCCCATCTGGGGTTGGTGTGTCATCTGCACTTTGCAATGCTGGTAATTTTGTCTGGGACTGGCCAAGTGTGGCCCATGGAGAAGGTTTTATACCCTCGTTAAAGACCTTTATGCCTCCTCATGGAGGAGCACCTGACATTGCTGGGTATCTTATGGGTCGCCATATAAATGAGAATCTAGATGGCCCAAATGAAGAAGAGGCAATTGTGTATAGAGGACTCTCACAGAGCTATTATAATGCGACAAGAGATTTCTCTGTAGTGTCACAGTCCATATCTGAATACAACTGTAGTTCTATGATGACAACTTTGCCTTGTTTCCCCACAAATACGCGATCCCAGAGTCTCCCATCTTGTTCGAATGAAGTTTCAGCAGGTCCTGGCCCCTATGATCAATCTTATTCTGCTATGTGGGTACAGCCTGGGGATATAAATGGTCTAAAGGCGCAGCTGGTAAAGTTGCTTGAACTCTCAGGAGGTTGCTTGCCTTTTACTCGTGTTCCTTCAGAGTACCTGAAGCTATATGGACGGCCTCTTTATGTCTCAGAGTATGGGGCGTTGAAGCTTGTGAATCTTTTCAAAAAAATGAGTGATGCATTAGCAATGGATGGCAAGGGCCAAAAGAAATTTGTTTATCTCCGAAACTGGAAAACGGAGCCAAGTGCGCCTCCTGTAATCCTTTCAAGGAATGATAAGAAAGTAAAAGGGACCGCAGAGGAGAGCTTAGATGTTATGCCTGGCGGAGGCTCTTCAGACGAGTTATCAGAGGAAAATGAGGAGAGGAGCCCAGGGAAGACTAACATGGAGACATCTGCTCAATGTGAAGTTGACCAACATCTTGAACAGTTTAAATATGAGTTGCAGGAGATTCTAGTGAGCTACTCTTGCGGGATTTTCTTGGGTCATTTTGAGGCCATATACCAGCAAAGGTATAAAAAGCCACTGGACTATCAACGGTTCAATGTAGACCAACTAGATGACCTTTTAGAGAAGCTGAGGGATGTTGTGGTGCTGCATGAAGAACCAGAAAGCAAGAGGAAGTTTCTAGCTGCTGTTGGTGGCTAGAAGAAGTCTAAGGGAAGTTCCATCTTTTTACTTTTTTCCTCCTTAGATAAAATTGAGATTGTGCTTTATTGTATACCCTCTCTTATAGTACCTTTTAATTCTTTTACCCCTAATTTCTAAAGCAGATAGGGTAAAAATGGATAGCGTCTGTTCGTTCTACAATGTGCCTTTCACCTCATAATCGTCACTGATCAAGTCACTAATGTTAAATGTGTATACTACAGTATAATGTCTAACACTTTGTTCCCAAGTATTACTGAAAGTTGAAATTTCATTTGTTCTTTATTGTATGCTCTATGTTGGGTTTCATCTGAATTAATGGTTTTGTAGTTATCTTCTTGGATAATTAATTTATTGAGAGCACTTTCCAATACAAACTTTCTTGTACATGGAAGATATCAACTCTCTCAGGCATGTCCTTATTGCCAGATGGTTCAAGTCCTAGGTGATGCTGTTGCAGAGACAATGGGACTTCTTACCACATGCTTCCCATTCACTTCAGACCACCTTAAAAACCCATAATGTGTAATATAATCACTCTGTGGTGTAACACTTGCCCCTTTCACCTTAACCTCCACTGTCATGTTAAACTCTGCTTTGCTATATTTTCCTGCAAAAGTGATTGTTGTTGGCTGCACAACAACTTTCATTCCGGTAGGGGCTTCCACCTCTGCGCGATAAACTGACCTCGTGTCTGCTACATTAGTCAGCACCCTCTTGAATGTTGTTGTTATGGTATCAGTTTTGTTCAGGATAACAACAAAAGAAGGATAGTTCAGATCCAAACTAGCATGCTCACAAGAGAAATCGGATGTCTTTGTGATGATTTGTATACGGTCTCTTGTATACCTCAAAGCACACAGATAGTTGACGTAGTCATCAACCTCCATGTCGTACACCAGTCCGGGGTCGGTGGCCTTGTTAGGATTTACATGACCTGCTCCAAAATCAAGAGGTGTCCCGGCAACTCCAGTGGTCATGTCGATGATTCGACTGTTTGTGTTGTCTGTAAGATCGGCAGTGGTCATCATTGCTGATCGGATGGCTGCTGGACTCCAATCTCGGTGCACGGCTTTAAGCAATGCAGCTATCCCAGCTACATGGGGGCATGCCATTGATGTGCCAGATACAAGTGCATAATCTGTGAGCAAATAATCGTCTTCTCGAATAGGCGCAAACCCTCTATTCGGAACCCATCCGGCCAAAACATGATACCCGGGAGCCAGCACATCAGGTTTCAGAATCCAAGGTGATCTCACATCAGGCCCTCTGGAGGAAAAATATGCTACTTTTGGTGCTGGTTTAGTCCCAAGTAATGTAATCCCGAACTTTACGCTCACTGTTGCATTCTTTGTGCTTAATATATATTTCTTGACCAGGTCACCATCTTTAGGTTTCACTATCACAATCGGAGAGGAGAAGTAATCCGGGTGGAGAAACTCCGCATCATCTTCACTAAAGATGCCTCCGATCGCTCCAGCAATGTCCGGACCACTTCTATCGTTTTCATTTTCAGATGTTAGTTGAAACAACAATGATGATGACGATTCATCACTGTCACAGAATAGAAACTTTCCTTCAACTTCTTTTGGGTCTAAGGAGTCATAACCACAGACTTCTTTGCTTCTGTTTCCAAGTCCAAAGTAGAAAGGAACCCTGTCGACGAACAGATTCTCTGGATAAATAGATGTTCCTGTCATGGTCATGACACCATCTCCAAGTGTGATTTCTGCTCCAAACTCGCGGTCGATTGTTCCTGCACCAACAGTAGTTATCCAAGGAGCTCCATTCAACATTGTGTATCCATGAGGGCCTGCATTTCCAGCTGAACATGCAACAAAAATCCCCTTCTTCAAGGCTGCATATGCTCCTATCGCTATTGGGTTCTCGTAGAATGGTGTCTCGAAGAATCCTAATGACAATGACATAATATCTACACCATCTTCTATTGCTTGATCCATCCCAGCAAGAACATCAGTTGCTGCAGCTTCGGAATCGTCGCCTTCGCCAGTATAAAACAGCACTTTGTACATGGCAATCCTGGCCATTGGTGCGATTCCAGTTGCTGTTCCTTCTGCATAACCGAAATAATCAGCGTGTTGAGCTCTACCCCCAGCTGATGTTGATGATGTGTGAGTTCCATGTCCCTTGTAATCCCTCGGCGAATTGTAGTCATCCGTGTTCGATATATTCAACCGCCTCTGCTTCATCCCCTGGCTAAATTTCCGCGCACCGATCAGCTTTTTGTTGCAGTTGGACGTGTTGAATTCTGTCCCGGTTTCACACACCCCGAGCCATCTTTTGGGCACTGAAGGCATGTTTCTGTCACTGAAGCTTTCGCTCTCTGGCCAGATTCCTGTGTCGAGGACGCCGATTATGATGTCAGCACCAAACTTCCCTCCAGGCCATGCTCCTCTGTGTCTGTTTAGGCCAAGGAATTTTGTGGTGTGAGTGGTGTGAGGATGACCAAATGATTCTGGGAATGTAGCAACATGACTTGGCAGGTTTTCTAGTTGGTCAAGATGATCTTGTGACAGAACAGCACTAAAACCATCCATCACATGGTTGTATGTGTAGAGATGGAGTGGGGGAATGCCACCTGGCCGTGACGAGAGCGATGACAAAGTTGACGTGTACCAATCATGGTGAGAGGAGAATCCAGTTGGAATTGCTGACTTGTCCATGTGGATAATGTAGGTTTTGTGGTCATTTGAAGTGGAAAATGTCAGTGATGGGGCAATAGAGAAGAGAAGGAAGATAGTAAAGTGATACATATTTTTAGTTTAATTAGTAGCTAATGATGTGGGAAGTAAGATTCAGTAGGTTGGATATATATATACTCCTTCGCTGGTTATTTACATATTTGTTTATTTTACAAATTTTGCATAGTTCATGTAGCCTGCCTTGTTCTTGTTTTCATCAATTAATCAAGAAAATATAGTCCCTTACCGGCTGCTAACAATTTACTAGTCTGCCTGCATTTAATACCTACACTTGTATAATTTTACACGTATTAGTTGCGGTAAAAGACTTATTCATCCTTAATCAAACTCAACAAACAAATCACGCTGAGAGTTATTTATTATTAGAACCTCACAGTGTTCGAACAAAAATCTGATGCGGACTGAGAAAATACCTGGGAAGAAAAAGAGGGGAAAACAAAAACAAAAGAGAAGCATAGTTTTAATCTCAAGCAATTTGTAATGATGTAAAAATTTAGAAAGTGAGGTGATTGCTTCCTTAAGTTAAAAAGAACTGTTATGTTTTGCAGATTCCTTGCAGACCGGGCCATATAATTATTTTTTTTGAGTAAAGACCGGGCCTTAAATGGGCCTACTGCGGACTTTTTGTTATAAATGGGTCTGTCAAAATAGGCCCAAACAATGAATGGGCTTAGAATTGTTGTTTCCCTTCCCTTCGGCATTTAAAAGCCCCTTATTTCCACTTCCTAGGGTTAAACTGAAACACGTTCAGTATATTTAGCGCGAGCAGTCCTCTCCTTCCACTACTGCCGCACAGAGCTAGCGAAAATGGTGAGTCTCCTTCTCTTCGATCCTCATCTCTTCTATCTGTAGAGGGAAACAGCCCTAATTTACTGATTTGTTGCCGTATTGTTTCAATTATGTGCAGCCTTCACACAAGTCTTTCATGATCAAGAAGAAACTGGCGAAAAAAATGCGCCAGAATCGCCCCATTCCCCATTGGATCCGCATGCGGACCGATAACACCATAAGGTCTATATTCTTAATCCCCACATCAATTTCAACTCGTCTCTTCCTTTGTAGTCTCGGAATTTGCTAATTTTTGTGTTTTTTTTAATCTTTGTGTTTCAGGTATAACGCGAAACGTCGTCACTGGCGTCGCACCAAACTCGGATTCTGAGGTGCTTTCAGTTATCTGGGTGTTCGTATTTTGGGTTTTATTAGATGCTTAAGGAAGAAGAACATTGAGCTTGATGCTTTTATGTATTGGGTATTGTGGTATGGATTTGCTCAATATGTTATGTAATTAAGCTCATGAGACTAGCACTTGAGATCTTTTTGCTGTTGTTATGCATTTCTGACAGATTTTTAATATCACCTCTGGTTTTTGCAAGTTGTGGAATGTTGATTTATTTTAGTGTTCCGTGAATGGTTTATGCAATTCTAATTATAGATGCCTACTAATTGCTCAAAGTCATTTGGCCTTAATGGTTTACTAGGGTTTATTTTGATTCTTTAGGGACAGCTTCTTTAGTGTGTGCTGCTTTTGTTGCTTATTATGCTAGCTTCATCTTTGGCACATTTCAGTGGCTTTGATGACATTGAATTCGTTATTAAACTTGGCTTTCATTGATCAGTTAGGAGATTGGTTATTGGTTTTACTCGTTGTTCTTAACTTGCTTAGCTTCGTAAATGATACCACCGCTCGCGAGTTCCTGCTTTGCTTTCTAAGGCGTTGTTACTAAATTCTTTTTGCTGTTTTGTTTCTTTTTCCTAGAGTGATTCTTTGATTTGCAAAAATTGCTCCCAAATCACCTTCATGTAGTGTTTTTTTTATTTTAGATCCTTGACACACAACTTGCCTTGAGTTTTTAGATGATGAAAATCATGGTAGTGTGTTTCACTTGAGGTAGAGGATCTTATACCAAAGAAATGCGTCTCAGAAAGCCAGTACTCTTATCAATGGGTTCTTGGCTCGCTATGATGTGTACAATGATTATTGCTGTTTTGTCATCAGAAATTTAGTATCTATTTCCATCTTTATATAAAGGTTGGAACATGTATAAATTTACTTCTCTTAAGATTGGATATTTTCCTCGTTCAGTAGTTCTTTTTTATGGCTGATTACCCAAATCAACATATATCTTGTTTCTTCCTGATTTGAATCCCCCAAAAGTTTTTCTTACTTGATTGTTAGAATTCTTGTTAACTTTCCTTGAGGCACGGACCTGTTTTACATTTTCGCTAAGTATGATAAGGGCTATATATTACTTTACCAATTTGAAGCCCTCAAGTTTTTTTTTACATGATTGTTGGAATTCTTGTTAACTTTTCCTCAAGGCACAGCCGTTTTATCACAATTCTTATATTTATCATCTGCTTAATGATTAGGGCTCATATTACTGCAAGATCGACACGTTTGTTATAATGTAAATAGAAATTTTCACAATCATGGCTTGATTATTCCAAGAATAATATGATACGTTACTGGGCCTCGTTACCTCAACTTACGTTTCTGCTATCTTCTACCTGTGTTTGAATTGGCTTTGTTTTAATCTGGTTCGGACTTGATCGAACGAGTGACCCACAACGTTACCTCAACTTACCTTGCTGTTATCCTCTACCTACGTTTGGATTGGAATTGTTTCAGTCTGACTGTGGCATTTGGTACGATTTGATTCAGGACTTGGTTAAACGATTGACGCAAACATTAACTAATGTGGATCCATCAATTGATGTCTAAGAGTTATGGTTGCAAATTGCAAGTCCATTGCAAGCCTATTTTTATGGCTTGACTCCATCAACAAAACTTAATACAAAAATAGAAGCTACCTCTCTAACACTATGATTTCCGTTCCCCACCTAAGCGGGGATGTACAGTTTTTCTCTATTCAATCTGCAAAATGAAGAACCTGTTTACCTATTTGAAAAGAACCATCTGATTAACCAATACGACATTACATTGAGAGTCCGTTGGGTGGAGATTGTGGTGACCCATTTTCAAGCAAGAAACTTCTACTACAACACGACCTTGATGTACTTGAAGAAGAAGCAAGATTTCTTGCATCACCACTGTAGGATAGCCCATGATTCCTGTGCATTTTGCCTCTACTTATCCTTCCTTTCCCTTCGCTTGCTTCATATTCTTCATCTTCCACAGCTTCGGCGAACCCGTGATGCATCGGGTCTGAGCTCTCGTACAACAGCCTAAGCACCTGTTTGATCGAAGGCCTAGCATGCCCTTCTCTTTGCGTGCACCATCTCACGATAGTCACGATCGTTTGTAGCTGGTCTAAGTTGAAGCTGTCCGTGATACATGGGTCCACTAACTCGGGAAGCCTAGATGCCGATACCATAAGTTTTTGGGACCATTCAACCAAATTCTTGCCATCTTGTATTGCTCGTCTTCCGGTCACAATCTCCAGCAGCACCACACCGTAGCTATATATGTCACTCTTCTCTGTGAGCTCTTGAGTAACCACGTACTCAGGATCCATGTAACCTGAAAGCACTACTATACTTAGTCTCAAACAGTGAAGGATAGTTTCGTGCTGCAATGGTAGAATATTTTCTTTACTGACCTGGAGTTCCACGAATATCGGTGTTTACTGGTTCAAAGCATATAGACCCATCTTTTGAAGCATGCGCAAGGCCAAAATCTGCAACCTGAATTGAAAAGTATGACATAAAGAAGGTATTATTTGAATTAATAAGAAGAAAGATACGTGCAACATGAACGAAGGAAAGATAGCAAGATATCACAGTCGCAGGATGGAAATCGATAAATCATAGTAGTAATGAAGGGAATACATGCTAAATGTAGCTTTAGTCCATGAAGGGGGAAAAAACTCTGTGGTGCATTCTACCTTAGCCACAAAATTTTCATCCAGTAAAATGTTGCTAGACTTGATGTCTCTGTGGCACAGAGGTGGATCGCAATAGAAGTGGAGGTACTCCTGCGAGCAAGAACAGTAAACAAATAAGAAAACTAAACCCATAAGGGAACTTATCCTATGATGAACCAAAGATTCTGAACTGAAACAATCAATGCCAGATGTGTGGTTCTGCTAAATTACCAATGCATTAGCGACGTCAATAGCAATCTGGATTCTTGTCTGCCAACTCAGAGGAGTTTTTCCCAGAGCTGCAAACAAGATGAAAAATATATTCAGAATACAAGGAAGGAGCTTCCCATTAACATAAGAAACCAGTCGCGTCAATAATACAGAGTATAAAAATGCCTGAATACGAGATTTAGAACTCTTCCTCAATAGATGACGGCATTCATTGCACATTTTGCATCGGAGAGAGAGAGAGAGAGAGAGGCATGCCATTTGAGACCATAACTTTAGCAATTGGTTTTCAAATGTAACAGCAAATGAAAGCAGAATCTCTCAAGATGGCCATACTTTGCAGATGCATGTATGAACTGAAGAAGTTGATAAACTTACATTGCAGATGATCCTTCAGGCTTCCATTTGCCATGTACTCATACATCAGAAACCTATCATGAAGCAAGCAAAGCTTGAAAGTTTAGAAGAATCTCTTGCATTTGTTAAATTAAACTGGCAAAATAAGGCCAAGCATGCATGAGCGCACACATGCTTGTTAAATTTGCCATGTACCTCTCATGTTTTTTTATGCAAAATCCTCTTAGAGCAACAAGATGACGATGGTGCAGTCTAGCAAGAAGTTCTATCTCTCTGCAGAATTCATCTTCAGCCTGCTCTGAAACCCTGTTCATCCGCTTTACTGCAGCCACTAAGCCATCACCAAATTGAGCTTTGTACACTGTTCCAAATCCCCCCTGTCCAATGATTATCTTGAAGTTATCTGTTGCCATCTTAGTCTCTTTGTAGCTGAACTTTTGAAACACTGATGCAGGTCCTGCATGTAACAGCCAAACCAGCAATGAAAGTAAAACAATAGTATAAATATACAGTATGTATTCAATAAATCCATCATTCACAAACCAAAAGACCAAGAGTTAGACCTTCCTGAAATTTTCGCGCAAGCCATAGAGCAGGAGAGGCTCTTGAAGAATTCTTCCCCATCTCCTCAGATTCCTCTAGCTCTTTGCTTTTCTGACGAATAAGAAATATCAAGACTACCAGAATCAAGACAGCAACTGCTGTGATCACAATGCCAACAATTGGAACTAACGTCAGGTGGTAGGAGTGGTGATCTCCATTCACTGATAGTCCCGAAACAACTTGGCTTGGACTAGCAGCAAGCAAGGGACTTGGAGTTGGAGAAGCCTTGGGGCTGGGTGCAGAAGGGAATACCTCTAGTATAGAACCATACAACAAAGTAGTTAATTAGCAATATAATAGAGTAAAATGATTATGTCAAGTGTGTCTATTTCAATTAAAAATGAGCTGATAGGAAACAAGCACTTATTGGCTCCTATATTTCCAAGATCATGCTTCCATTAAACATGATAAGGGAAAAAGAACAGAGAACTAAGCATACCAGGAGGTTTGTTAAGCCCTTGAACTGCAAAGAAACAGCTTGCAAAATCAATGGCTGAAGCACCATCAACTTGGCTTGCAAGTGTTGCGAAAGTTGCATCGCGGCAAGTACTTAATGTCAAATTGTCAGCTGTTCCCACCAGTCGATGAAGGTAAACAATGCCAGAATTTAAACACTTCCTGCAGCTGGTTTCTGAGGAAAGGGGCACTCTGCAATTTTCTGTAACATCAGCAAAATTTGGAGATTGCAGCATCTGAGTAACAGTTGTTCGACCCCTACAAGCATAGTTAACAGGAACTTTTGTCCCAAACCCACAAAACCCTGTGGCATTATGTGGAACCCCATACAGTTCCATGGTTTGTGCAATGGAATGCAGACAAATATCAGAAACATTTGAGGCAATGCCAAGGTCACCAGTCACATTTGCATAACGAGCAACAGAAACTGCAACAAAAGCATTTATGTAGCGGCAACACTTTCCTCTATCATCATTGTTAGAGCACAAAGACGCTGCCAGTGTAAAATTTGATCCACTCAAATCTAAGGGACACTCTGCAAAAGTAGCAAGAGTCACTATCAGTTTCCAGTTTGCTCCAACAGACAGCTGATATGAAAATATGGACTTTTGAAATCCACAACAAAGATTAAAATGTTACTAACTCCTGCTAATGCAAGAACCAGTCTAACTTCTATAACAATGTGAGAATAGTGAGTTACTGAGCACTCATTCAAAGTTCATGTAACATCTTACAAACTTTAGCATCATGATTTTACTCCTATTCTTATTGGGGACCAGGGGTGAGTTGGGTCTCAGGCGAATGTTTGACACTTTCATTCCCAGGATACAACATACACTGAAAATATGAGCACTGGACCACAGCGCCATGTGATAGTGAATGCACATACAAGAAGCAGAAAAACACAACAACAGACTAATATTGAAAATAGACACCCAGTTGCACAGAACCAAAAAGACATAAAATCCCAGAAGCACTTGCATTCTTCAACAATCTTAGAGCTCAATAATATGCTAACGAAGCAATTTCAATTTAATAAAAGCAAGCATAGCCCAACAAATATAATTGAAGCTAAGACTCAAAACCCAGTTGAGAACTATGAATGAAACCAAGTACAACCCAAATATGATCGAAGCTAAGTCTGAAAACCCACTTGAGCACAATGAATGAAGAAACTAACCTGCCATTATCAGGGGAAGGTGCATTGCAAGAAATGAGAGCAAACCCAACAAAACACCATGTCCGTACACCACCATAGTCAGTACCCAAGAAGGAAACTTCAGTTTTAGCCCAGAAAAAGAGAGAAAGAAAGGGGTGTGGACTGGGGAGGGAGAAAGGCAGGACCTTCCTGCTACGTCAGTGCATTTTTGTATAGACTACACTATAATACAATCAACCATGTATGTGTCTATTTGTTTCAATGTATTTGGAATGAAATGGAAAGAGAAGAAGGGGATGCCTGGCCCTGCTCTGTGCTGTGTGTTGGCCGTTGGGTAGCTTGTTGTGTTGCTATGCGCGTGAGCCACAAGAGCTGTGACTTGTGAGGTGATTGCGGCTTTTGACTACATGGGGAATGGAAAAGACCTCCGGAACTCCTCATAAACCAAATGGTAGCAGTCTTTAATTCCTAATTGAATGCACATCATGAGTAGTATTTAATTTGTAAAAGAAGAATGTGGTAAGAAAATGTTTATTTGAAAAGTGGTAAAAAAAATGTTTGAGTAATACATAGAAATTGTGAAATAGTAGATTCTATAGATAATTGTAACTTACAGAATTACCCAAATGAAATATATATTTCGCTAATGCACTGTCCAATGATTAGTATATTGATACGGCCATGAAAGGGAAAGGCATGGATTAGGGAGTATGGGGGAAATAATTCTTTATAAAGAAAAAGAAAAATTGAGGAAGTGAGAACATGGGAGAATTTATTTTTTGTTCTGTTTTTGGCATGTTGTGTTTTTTGGGCATTAAATGGGTGATTAAATTTTCAACATGAGTATAAAAATGGTGTCATGGCCATGGGGGTCGGATAAGATTTTTCCGAGGATGACAGAAGAGAGGATGTTTGTTTGGTGCAAAATAATGAAAGGGTCATTCTCAAGTGTCTATGCCATGAACATGGTAGCAACTAGCAAAGGATGGATATAATTACATAAATAATAAATTCTATTAGGTTTAATAAATCTGCGAGCGAATATTATATTCACCAAAACGTTATAAAAGGTAAAATTGTATTGCTCTTTTTCTTACTTTCTTTTTTTATTGATTGTTTTTTTATTTCGACTAGCTAATTGGTTGTTGTTTCGAACAAGAACAAAACATATTATTTTTTTTTTTTAATTATTACAATAGAGATGTAAACCTTATGAATATCATTTAGTACCTCATTGTAGATTAAATTGATTATTTATCTCGGTATATTTTTTACCTACAGCTCCGTACGTAGAAACAAAATGATGCATGTTTGATGGAATGGGCCTGGTGAGCATGTGAGGCCGGCGAAAGGAGAATCTAAGTAGAAACCTAAGGAAGGGCCCGCGCGCGCATGGCACGACACGACACCGCACCCTAAAAGGCTAAAACACAACCTCTTCTGTAATGGCACGGGTCTCTTTGGTACTGTATCACAACCACCTTCTTCAACCCAAGATTCTAAAACTCGTAATTAATATCTATAAGGTTTTGTCTTTTTTATCGACCGGTTTTGAACACACTCATTGAGTAGCTCCGTAATAAATCTCAACCTACCGAGAAAAAAACTCATAATTATTCATTTTATTCCATGATAAATGTCGTTTTAGAATTAAAACTCTTTAAGATTTCTATATTTCTAAAAGAAAAAAATAGTTTAGAAGGGTATTATTATATACCAAAAGAAACAAAATTTACTTTACTAGTGTGCAAAATACTAAACCGATATTTTTTTTTATAAAACGGAGAAAGTATCTAATATGTACAAAATTGTCTCACCACACAAAAAAAAAACTAATATAATAATAGACGCATATATATATATATCGCATTACCAGACTCTATTAATAAAGAAAAATCGTTAATACATAGCTCGATTGCGAGAAAGCCTCATTCTGAAAAAAATAGACAATAAATATTTTATTTTATTTTTTTATAATCAGGCAATAAATTAACTATACAACACTCTTTTGAATATAGATCTACTACTTCAATCAAAGGAGAAAGATCCTCGAGAATGAGGACCATAAGTTCATATATTTGTTCTTTTTATTTATTTTTAAAGGATATGCAGACAAAGTCCGTTTAAAGTAGGCCATTCTCAAGTTGGCCCACGTTTTTTTTACTTTGGGCCGTATTTTTCGTGTGGGTACCAAGTTTTCGGATTTGTACCAGAGGAGTCGGTTGGTAACTGTAATTTCGATGAATCATGAGTTTGATCCACCGTATCGTAAGGTAAAAAAAAAATATATATTAGGTGACTAAAAATTCAACCTAAATTAAGTTATGTAAACTATACCAAATCGAATTGAACCGAAGAGAAGTTAAACACACCGATCAAAGTGAAAATGGATTGAGGTTGGAAACGTCTTGATTTGTAGTCATTGTCGCGTGAAGCAATTATGGAGGATCGGATCGGATCAGAGAGATTCATCCCTCTAAGAAAAGGATTGTTGCATTTAAGATCATGAATTGTAGTTGCAAATAAATGAGTCTTGCTGCCTTCTTTTTTTCCTTCAGGACAAACTTGTTAAAATGGTCTTTTCCCTTTCCGAGAAAAAGGTGAGAACAGAACAAAGAACATTATACGACATAAGA